>JAFFZH010012677.1:6777-25754 GCA_018420115.1 Euura saliciscinereae
CGCGATATCTTTACGTCAACATTAAAGACGAATGTTACGGTCTGTTATCAGGCCAAGCGAAGGGGGTCCAAGATAGGCGAAAAACTTCGTCACGTTCCGCGTGCACGCGCCCAACTGATTCGAACGGTTTTCGAGTATAAATAGGGGACGCTTGACCATGTTCATCACAGAAGTATTTATCCGAAAGTACTACTAACTCATTCGCCATGCTGAAAATCGCTTGCTTGCTCGCCGTCATTCTGGCCTTCGTCGCTGTCGCTTACGCCGAATCCGTCGAGCGGGACGCCCAGCGGGCAGACCAGGGGATAAGCAGGTCTGCAGCAAATAGTAAGTATCTCGAAACGATTCTTACCATTATGTATGATTGCTGGAAATTGACCGATTCACTCGACTACGAACAAGATTTGCATTCACACGGTCAAGGCATAATAAACTCGATACCTTTGACCACTAGTCGGTAGTCCGGTAGCACTGTAACAATATGAGCCGTTCGCTGTAACAACAACTTAAGTCGACTTAAGTTTTGGCCGAAAATAGGCGATTGAAGATTTGACGGTTAGTATTTCAATTTTACCGAGGCCTTTTGCGAGTAACAAATTTTTTTCACATAGGTGGCGTACCCAAAGGTAATATGAGAATATAAAACAATCGAATATAGTTCGTAGTACGGTGAGATAGATAAAGGTTTGGAGTGAGACTTAAGGTGTTTTTCCATAGAACGACTTCTTCTTAACAGAAACATACTTCTTCTTCATTTTAATAATATACAAAGGGTAGAAAAATGTTATAACTGATTGTGAATCAGTTTATATAAAAGGAGGTGTTTCCTCTCGCTATTATCGTATACAAAATGTTACATGATCAAATCACTTTCAGAAAATGGTATCTTTCCGGGTCAGTCCAAATCTACTCGTTGCATGTACGTCGTTGCAGAACATTTTTGTTCCATTCCCTGTTCACCGGTTCGGAAGAAGGCATTAAAGAAAGCACATAATTTTTCTTTTAGCTACCTTAATTTCAGGCCGGGTTAGGTCCGTTGAGGATGTATTGACTGTACATTCTCAACCAAAAGTGACTTTCGTCAACATTATTGAATGAATTCATTGATTTTTCTGTATGCACATGAATTTTTTAAAACAAGGATTTTTTTTTCTAATTCCCGTTTTTCATCTTATCTTAAAGTATTCAATATTGCCGACAAAAGTCACTTTTGGTTGAGAATGTACAGCCAATACATCCTTAAAGCAAGTTCAGTATTTTTGCTGACAGGAGCGTTTGATTTGAATAGGTCCAAGGTTTGCGAGGCACCATTGTGATCCGTGTGAACAGACATGATACCTTGCGGCTCGTAAGACAGCTTTACGTACCTACTTTCGAATAGTCAATTTTGTTCCTTTAGCTTTCGGAACTTCTAGAAAATACGGAATTGAAGGTTTATCATATTCTTTTGATAGAGGGGCACTCCTTTCCGTTACGAAGTGTTCTGGTTTGCACCTAACCGCGCCTCAGCTACTACCGACTTATAGCTCGAGTACGGTGCGCGCACCGCTTGTTATGGTCATCAGAGCATCAAAAGTCGACAGAAACATCCGAAACTTACAGGGAATATAGATAATAGTGTACGGAACACCGAGATGAGCGTCTCTAAAAAAATCACTTAAGTCGACTTAAGTTGTTGTTACAGAGAACGGCTCAATTGTAACGATGGTAACGGTTCAATGAGAGTTTGTCTCGCTGTAGCTCACGCCGAACCAGTCGACAGCCCAGGGGGAACCAAGGGGGGAGCTCAGGGGGAAACCGAGCAGACAGTCGAGCGGACAGCCCAGCGGGCAGACCAGGCGGTAAGCAGGTCTGCAGCAAGTAGTGAGTATCTCGAAACGATTCTTACCATTATATGATTGCTGAAAATTGATCGATTCACTCGACTACGAACAAGATTTGCATTCACACGGTCAAGGCATAATAAACTCGATACCTTTGACCACTAGTCGGTAGTCCGGTAGCACTGTAACAATTGTAACGTTGGTAACGGTTCAATGAGAGTTTGTCTGTTTCAGAATCCCGCCCACTGAACCCGAAATGATTCGAAAAGTATCGTCGCTGACCCTGCAATGTAGAATCGGACAAGACCTGGACAAACGTCACACGATCGCCAATGTTATTCAACTCGTTTTCGCTCTGGCAGTGCGCTATCATGCCGCAATGCTCTTCTGTTTCAAATCTTGAAGACAAATGCAGAGAAATCATCACTCGTAGTGTTGATATGAATTGTCATTGACGCAAATAAAACGTGCTTTCGTGTGAAAAATTATGATCTTTTGACTTTCACTGTATCCTTGATCGTATATCCCATCATACATGACGTTGTATGACGTATGAGGCCCCACTACCGGGCCATGTCCCCTGCAGGATGTTGGAAAGTTCACAGACATGTTTCAGAAATTGTCTCGTGCGATACCTTCGTCCTTTTATGGACGTATCCAGTTTGAAGCCGCGTCTCGTGTGAAATGAGTATCAAATGAGGTTCATATTCATTCGATTTTTGATCGATAAATGATAAAGATGATCAGAAGAACTGTTGGATCAATCATGACTGACTACGGAATAAACGAGACTGGCAATAGTTCCGCACTCGTTCCTCAGCGTGAACACTGTATGTATTTCTGAAAATGTTATTCCCTCGAATTCTTCCAATCATCGTTTGAACTTTGGGCGCTTCGCGCACTTACTAGTCGAAGAGCACTGAGGCGCATTCGCGTTGGGGCTAGAAATGATTTTTATGATACTGATGAACCAATCCAGCCAATCAGATCATAGCGCCGAACTTCAGAGCGGTGCTATTCGACACCTGATTGGCACATCATTATGATGAAAATCCCTTTCATCCCAACGCGAATGCGCCTCTGGTTTTCGGATGCGGCGCGTTCAAGCTGGGATAGTTGGCTCGAGCTAGATGTCTGAGGATCAAGCGCTTTCACGAGGCCACTGGACTCATGCTCTGTCGCAACGAAAAGACATCAAGAGACTCGGTAGAGTCTCGCGCCAAGTACATTAAAAAAAAAAATTTTAATGCACGGCGCAGAGACTCGCCGAGTCTCTTTACCCGAACGGGAGCGAACCGGGCAGTGGGGAAAATTATTTAATCGTCTTTCTTCCGCCTCGCTTCATACATGGGTTTGAAATGTTTATCCTGGGACATGGGCGTAATAAGCTTTCATTAAAGCCCAATTTCGATGTAATCGGTACACGGAAAGCTGATGAGATATGATTATTTGAATGTTTTCGATACCCGTTTCCTCGGCAGAATTTTGTTCGTCTCCTTCTTCAGTCAGCTCAATTGCTCTATTCCTACGACAATAAAAATGAGAGAAGAGCGACTACCGCTAGACAGCAAGAATTCACAGCGATCGACGTACCCTAGGTTAGTCGCCAGACGGCGCTTCGGAAGGCACGACTGTAGAGTAGAGAATCGCCACCGAAGTGAATAGACCGCCATGTTTAAACGTAAGATCGAGAATCCAGTGTTGCCAACCCTAAAGAAATTTCTTTAGATCTAAAGAAATAGGGGTCCACTCAAAGAAAAAAGAAAAGTTGAACAGAAAAACAGATAATACATTACTGAATCATATGTGTTAGTGGCGCCGCCATCTTGGTGGCTTAGCCCCCTGCTGCCACCTGAAATAGTTTCGGGTAACAGACCCAAATTGTTAATAACAAACTCAGCAGCTGTGGCAGCAGGCGATCATTAAGGGACCCACCCCCACCATGGGAGTTGCCGGACCTGTGTATACGACCGTGCTCCGAAATCACTCTGATTGGCGGGAAAGTAACCTCATCATTTTAATATTCCAATTTCGATATTCGAACGTGCGGAATTTGAAATCGCGCGCGGCATTGTACACAGCTACCTTCAGGATGGCACAAAGAAACGGGGCCATTTGTCAAACAAACGCGTGGTGAATAAAAAGTCACGTGACTTTTTACTTGTTAACCCTACCGAATACGAAAACAGGAATGTCTGTCACAGAAATAATTACAAACTTACATATTTTCGAGCTGGACATTAAGCATGAAGACTGAAGGGCAGATCACTCTTAACGCCCCCGTTCCTATTCCCCACGAGGTGCATCCCGGCATAAAAGTAATCATAAATATTGGATATTGAAATTCAAATGATTCCCGATCACCGATGCGATAAGAATCATCGATAACTGAACAAATCAGGCAGCTGTAGCTCATCCCTGATTGCTAATGCTCTTGTGACGCTGACTTCCACAGCTTTGCAGATGGGTTTTTCTGATCGCGGGCGTATTACACGGCGCCGAAAAGCTAAAACGGTTAAAAATATTCGACGCCCCTTTGCGGGAGCGGGAAAGAATCATGAACGAACGTCGTCGTGAGAAATTAGCTCGAGAGAAGGTGATCGCCGCTAGAGGTAAGACAAAGGAAAAAAAAATAATTTAAACCATTTTACCGTATGATTGTTACTCTTCTACGGAATAAATCACACAATTCGATCGATTACACAGCCGAATCGGCCGCTTTTCAATTACTTTTGATCAACGATCCTGGACCGATCCAAGAGGACAACGATATCTAATATTCGCCGCTGCTTGATTCTCCGATTCTGAAAATCAAAATGTGAATATATGGCTGTGAAAATACTATTCACAGATATAACAGTTGAATATCTATAGAGTGAATAATAAACCGTGATCAAACATACTAGGGCTTATTTTCTTTCTCTACAACCAAACTATAAACAATCTTCATTCGTGTTTCTGAGTTTTTAATCCGATTAATTTTTCATCAATTACATTATTTTGCGTTCTTTTCTTCTTTTTTTAAATATACTCATAGAAGAACGTGCGAGGCTGACACAGATAGTGAAACTTGCAGAGGCTGAGATCGAAGAGCTACGCAACGAACCAGAAATATGAGGATCACCTCTAGAACTTCGCGTCACACGATCACACGTACCTCCATAAATCGGATTCCTAATTGACTATGATGATTTTATACACGAAAACGTAAAAAATAAAAACAACCTGGTTTAATACTTATATTGCAGGTAGGATAATTAATCATGTAAATAGTAAGGAACTAATCAGTGAAATCAGTCTTTTTATTTCTTCAGCTCAAGGAAGGACCGTCTTTGATACTCTTATAGTATTGACTGGTGGTTACAAAGATTCTAAGGATCGTTGCAACCACTTGACTACATTCTATGCCTCATGTTGTACCCCCAGAATCAGAGTGTCACAACTAAAAAAAATCTCGATTCTTCCAAACTCTCTTAAAAATTCGTGGAGTTCCATTTAATTCCATTTGACAGCAAATCGACGAAAACTATTTTATTTTTTTAGATGTTACACTTTTATTCTGGGGGTGTGATCTATTGAGTTCAGAGAAAACCGCGGGAAGTCAGGGAATCCAAAAAATGGTCAAAGAAGAGTCATGGAACATTGTTTAATCGTTATGATCTTAGTCGAATTCAACGGGTATTGATTGACGAATACGTTACAATTGCAGGCGTTGCTTAGAAACGCCGAAGTTTCATAGTCTATAAACGAGTCGAGTTCGTTATTTGGACACGCGGTGAAGCAGCTGAACGCCATGTCTGCAAAAACGTGTCACGAATTCGTCACACCTTGCCAGCGAAAAACTTACGAATACCATCGGACCAGAGTTAGTATTACACGCGAAATTATAGAATATAGAATTATTCGCACCGGGCGTACCATCATCATCCGGTGTTGATTTTTTCAGGTGAAAAGTGCCACATCTGTAGTAGACGTGATTCCGCCAAAAGTTCGACCACACATAAAGCACGACGCCAAGAAAAAACAGCTGGAGTCTGAACGTCGGGATAAAATAATTCGAGACAATTTTATACTGCTAAAAAAACTTGAGGCCATAATGTACAAGAAGAAAAAATAATTATAGTCGTCAATTTGTCGTCATTTGTTTCTCTTCCCTCGATTACATTTTCTGTCAACGTCCAATCGTCTTGTGATCAATCGACACGTTTCCAGCTCTACGATGTATAATTCCTCGGATGGCGATGATCAGTCTTTTAACTCGACTGGTGGAATCAGCACTGTAGGAGAAGGAGAAGGCGAACAAGACGAAGAAGAAGATGGTATACAAAGGATAGAATTGTCTGAGACTGAAGTTTTTTTAACCTCGGAAGAAGCAGCGAGATGCTTATGCATGCTGGGAAAGAACGACTCCGGGTTGAAATACTCTTATCTGATGATGAACGCTTCGAACAAGAACCTGACGGACATAAGCGTGATACCGACGTTCAGGAACGTAGTTTTCGTAAACGTGTCTGGAAACCGACTGTCCCAATTGTCGTTGAGTGTTCTAAGCTCCATGACGTATCTTCTGATGCTGAAAGCGGATAAAAACTTATTAAAATCGGCAGAATTCGGGCCCATGCTGTACCTCCAAGTACTGAGTATGAATCGTAACGATATTTCCGATACCATGGGGATTTCACACAGACTCTTGGAATGTCTGGAGCTGAATTACAACAGAATAACAACCGTAAAGCTCAATCCTTACGTATTGGAGAATCTGAAGGTCTTAGAACTACGAGGGAATCTTTTGACGACTACCAACGGAATTTTTTTTCCAAGTCTTGTATCGCTCTACGTCGCGAACAACAGGATCAACAGGATAGAGGGTTTCGAAACCCTGGTCAACCTGAAGACCCTCCATGCAAGGGATAACGAGATCTGGACATTGGACGGTTTTGGGGAAACCAACGTCAGACTCAGCTACGTTAATCTTAGAGGAAACGGAGTGTCAGAGCTGTCCGAGTTATTTAAACTCGGGAAACTCAAAGGCTTGGAGACTCTGATTGTATCGGGAAATCCAGCTACTCAAATCGACGATGAACAAGACGAGGACGAGTCCCCTGGGTACAGGATTAAATTAATTGCGGCTATACCGAATTTGAAAAGAATAAACAAGGATCCGGTCCTTGATGAAGAACGGGAAGAGGCCGAAGCGATTCGACAAGAATTGATCAAAGACTGATTCGAAGCGAGATAGAAGCTACAGATAATAACCGTTTATGTTATCATGTAAATGTATGGATGAGCAGCTAAACAATTAAATGAACATAATTAGATCATGTGTGAAATTATTGAGCTAACATTTCTGGATTTCGATCTATTGAAGCCTAGTTTTTTTTTACGTATAATACATGATCAGTGACGCATTGACCAAAGCCCTCGACCGCACACGGTTTGATTTTTCGTGCTTTTTCGTTATGCTAGCTTGCTTGCTTGATGTGTATTGTTCATTAATGGCACGCAACGAAACAAGCAAGCAAATGGCAACAGAACAAATACCGCGGCCTTATCTTTCTCTCGCTTGGCTAGTCGACTAGAGCCGAGTTTACCCGAGCGTCGCCTTCGGGAGCGTGACGTCTGTCTCATTCGCCTAAAGAAGTTTTCACTTAAAAAATACAATCTAATCGTTTCAATCCATGCTACTTCAATCATCTGTACCTCAGGAACGGTCGATTCTATGCGGGAACAGGTTGGAAAATTTTTTGTAAAGAATTTTACGAGCTATAAAATTGGTTCCCACAATTTTTCACCCAGAAACAGCAGATATGGTTCAAATTTCGCGCGTCAGTCGCGCTGTGAGGTGTGGGAAATAAATGAACCAGATATGTCGCTCGCGGAGCGGTAAATTCGAATGGCTGTTTAAACGTCAGTCGCGACGATTGGTCGTCTATAGTCTCAGGTTATTCGTGACGTGTCATGGATGCCAGTGGTGGTGTGTCAAATGTGCGCTGAAGTTGTGCTACGTAGATGAAACGCTAATACGCAATACGATAGTATTCTATCAGCCTGTGAAACACAACAGGCGATGAATGTGCCCGAGGATTGTTCCGATGTAAATTACGCGCATTGTCAGTGAGAGTATTCGATAATACGAGCCCGCGAGTGTCTCACACCTCTCGCCTTATAACCGAACAATCAAAATGGCGAAAAACCCGAGACTGTTTATCACCGCCTTGCTAATAACGTTGTTATGCGTAATTAAAACTACCGTAGGGTTTTATCTACCAGGTTTGGCACCGGTAAATTACTGCAAGACAACCGAAGACGTCGGCACGTGCAAGGTACACATATCCGCCCTAACCGTCATTCTCCAATCGCTCTCAAACGTTTTTCAACCTACTTTATTTGCTGCGTGGCAAAGAACGATTTATCGATAATGATCATTACGACCGATGACTAATTAACCACCGGACTTGCTTATCCACTCGAAGCAATAGCTAGAGTTAATAAAAAACAGGCCGGAAATAGAGATACCATAGATATAAAATATTAAATAATATCATATTCTTATTTCAGTCGGAGATCGAGGTCTACGTCAATAGACTCAATACAGATCAGTCCGTAATACCCTACGAGTATGAGTAGTAAGTATCCCATCGGCGCTCGAAAGTCTCGCGTCAAGTACAAAATTACATTTTTTCTGGTTGATCCCAACCGAAAAACGAATTGAACCAGTTTTCCTAGTACAATCAACAGTTGACTGGATATGCATGTTCGAAACTCGGATGCTGTTCAGTTTTCGATTAAGGTGAAACGCTAGCTGATCATTTCCACTTGGAATTTTCAAACCCTACTCAAGCAGCCAAAACACATTCGATTGATGTGAAATTGATATCAGTGACGTAAAAAGAGTAAACGAAGGGCAAGACGAATTTTTTTTTCCGAAAATCGGAACACGTAATGAGAATTTTGTATAACAATATTGTTCTGTGACCCCAGGAGGTGCTGCCCCTCGTGGAGATGGGCAGCACTTCCTTGGATTGCAGAACAATATTGTTAAAAAACGTTAATTACGTCGCGATTTTCGGGAAAAAAAATTCGTCTTGCCCTTCGTTGACTCTTTTTACGTCACTGATATCAATTTCACATCAATCGAATCTGTTTTGGCTGCTTGAGTAGGGTTTGAAAATTCCGAGTGTAAAATGTCGCTATCTCTCTCGCACTCACGCGCCTTGCATTTCCCCTTAAGGTGAAATGAAAGTCACGTGACCTCGATATGATTTACACTTCGAATTTTCAAACGCTATTTTCTCAGCCAAAACACATTCGATTAATGTGAAATTGATATCAGTGACGTAGAAAAACTGAATGAAGGCCCTGCCAATCGTGGTTTTTCGAAAATCGAGACGTAATAACAGTTTTTTAACAATATTGTTCCGTAATCCAAGGAAGTGCTGCCTCTCTCCACGAGGGGCAGCACCTCCTTGGGTTACAGAACAATATTGTTACACAAAATTCTGATTATGTCTTTCGATATTCGAAAATCCACGATTGGCAGGCCCTTCATTAAGTTTTTCTACGTCACTGATATCAATTTCACATCAATCGGATGTGTTTTGGCTGAGAAAATAGCGTTTGAAAATTCCAAGTGTAAATCATATCGAGGTCACGTGACTTTCATTTCACCTTAATCCTACGATCTTCTCTGCCCACAGTTTCAACTTCTGTACAGCTGACAGTGAGCCGTCGCCGGTTGAAAACCTGGGTCAAGTGGTCTTTGGCGAGCGGATAAGACCATCTCCCTACAAAGTGAGTGGTACTAACGATTGAAGCAATTCTGAATTCTAATTACTTAATTTTCATCATTCGCCAGCTTCAATTTATGAAGAACACGACGTGCACATTGGCTTGTAGAAAGACCTACGAGCCCAAAGTAGAATCCTCTGAGAAGATGCTGCAGTTGTTGAAGAAGGGAATGGCGCTTAACTACCAGCACCACTGGATAGTCGGTAAGCCAGAAATCGCAGGGTGGAACTTCCTTGTTCGACTATCTAATTGGGAAGTTGATAACAAAGCCCTGACTTCCTGTTCCAGATAACATGCCGGTAACTTGGTGTTACGAGCTTCAGAATTCGAGGCAGTACTGCAAGACTGGTTTCCCCATGGGATGCCTAGTTAGAGAGCCTGGAACCCCGCAAGAGATTTGCGACATAGACAGGGTGAATTTTTTACCGATAATTTCTCACCCTCAAAACTGAATAATTGTAAATTTGAATAATTATCTTAACTCGCAGATGGGTCGTTACATGAAATTCAACACGTACTATCTCTTCAATCACGTCGATCTGATAGTTACGTACCACAGCGGAGCCAAGGAAGACTGGGGCATGGCGTACAAGGAGGATATGGGGAGAATAATATGTAAGGAATCGATGAAAACACCTTCAGCAGCAAGAGAACAACGTGAATGTTAACTTCTTCTTTCTTCTGTTTAACACAGCCGTAAAGGTGTTCCCTCGCAGTATCAAGCACAGCGGCGACACCCTGGACTGCAGCCTTTCCAATGCGACTCCGTTGGAAATTCCGTTGAATGGGCCCAAGGAGAAGCTCGAAATCGCGTACACTTATTCCGTTAAATTCATGGTGCGTTACAGCTGAATTTAAATCCATTCAAGGAGTTATAATTTTATCCTTTGTTACAGAGAAACGATACGATCAAGTGGTCGTCCAGATGGGATTACATACTCGAATCAATGCCGCAAACGAACATCCAGTGGTTTAGCATTCTAAATTCGCTAGTGATTGTTCTGTTCCTCTCGGGAATGGTGGCTATGATAATGCTTCGAACCCTGCACAAAGACATAGCCCGATACAATCAGGTATGTTCAATACTTTCAGGTAATTATTTCACATCTGATTGATCAAACAGTCGTTCGAATTATAACTTTGTGGATACGAGTGAGAGGACTTCCTCGTATACGTCAAGTTATAAAAATAGTGATTTTACAATCTGTCTGTGTTTCGATAACGCAGGCTTACTTTCAGATAGAGTCTGGGGAAGATGCGCAGGAAGAATTTGGGTGGAAACTCGTTCACGGCGACGTTTTTCGTCCTCCACGGAAGGGAATGCTGCTATCGGTTCTCCTTGGCTCTGGGATTCAGGTCTTCTTCATGGCGCTGATAACCCTGGGTAATTGAGAATCGGTATAAACCGTTGAACAACGGTTCCACGATCTCTGACCGTTCCTTATGTTCCAGCTTTTGCTTGTCTTGGATTCCTCTCGCCTGCAAACCGCGGAGCCTTGATGACCTGCGTTATGGTTCTCTACGTATGTCTGGGAACACCAGCTGGCTACGTCTCGGCTCGAGTTTACAAGAGTTTTGGTGGTGAAAAATGGAAATCGAACGTTCTTCTGACCTCAATGCTCAGCCCTGGGTGAGCAGTCGAGTCCGTAAAACTATTTCGAACCTGGATTCAATATCTAACGCAATATTTTCCTTTTAGAATCGTATTCTCTTTGTTCTTCGTGATGAACTTGGTATTCTGGTGGAACGGTAGCTCAGCCGCTGTCCCATTCAGCACGTTAGTCGCCCTCTTGGCTTTGTGGTTTGGAGTTTCAGTCCCGCTCACGTTCGTCGGATCCTACTTTGGATTCAGGAAGAGGGTAAGAGCGTTATTTTTGCGACTTGAGTTTGCAAACCTTATCGATTCGTCTCTTTTTTTTTACATCAGCCCCTGGAACACCCTGTGAGGACGAATCAGATCCCTCGCCAGATACCAGAGCAGAGTTTCTACACCCAAGCAGTTCCCGGAGTCGTGATGGGAGGAGTTTTACCCTTTGGTTGCATATTCATCCAGCTGTTTTTCCTGCTGAATTCGCTTTGGTAAGGCGATATCTAGTCTTTTAGAAAAAAGAATACCGCGATTACAAAATTCTTCACATGTTTCTTTTCTCAATTGCAGGTCAAGCCAGATCTACTACATGTTTGGATTCCTTTTCCTCGTTTTCCTCATCCTCGTTATAACTTGTTCAGAGACGACGATTCTCCTCTGCTATTTCCATCTTTGTGCCGAGGTAAGGCTTTCAGGCTTCTGGGAGGATCAGATTGACTAAATATCTCGTATTTTTTTATCCCCAGGACTACCACTGGTGGTGGAGAAGCTTCATGACCTCCGGTTTTACGGCGTTTTACTTATTGATTTACTGCGTCCACTACTTCTTCGACAAACTTAACATCGAAGATGGAACATCGACTTTCCTGTACTTTGGATACACGTTGATTATGGTCTTCTTGTTCTTCTTATTAACGGGTGAGTCTGCGAATCCTCAGATCATAATTTGGATTGTATGCTGATTATTCCCTTATTTTACCAGGTTCCATTGGATTCTTTGCCTGCTTTTGGTTTGTCCGGAAGATTTACAGCGTTGTTAAGGTTGATTAAGCAACAACAGCGAAGAAAAGGAATCGGACAATGTCTACAGGCTCGAAGATAGTCTCAACTGAAGAAAGAAGAATAAATATATACAGGTCAGAAGTCAGGGTTGAAAAAAGTCAAACCTGACTTATTCGCAGGCACAAAGATTGGCCCTCTTATAAAGAACCTTTATAGTAACTATTGAGAAATTTTTCTTGACTAATAAATAACATTAATGAGTATATTTTAATTGTTTCAATAATTAATTATCTAGCGAGTTTAAAAAAAAAAAACGATAACTAAATATAGTTACTATCTAGAGTGATAAACAGCCGTTGCATATTGACAAGAAAAATTATATATTGTTAAAAAAAATGAACAGCGATCAGAACTACTGCAACAATATCCAACAACTTGTACAAATTGGCCATTAAGTTAAGCAACCGCTAATTTTTAAGATTTAATTTATGTCGATTATGTCAGAGATTTTGTAAATTGATATCAATTATCGTATAATATTAGCATATAAAAATATTAATAAAGATAATATGTCGACTTACTTAGATTGTTTTCAACAAAATATCGAATATTCTGAACTAAGGGTATTTATTGATTTATCATCTTACATTTTCCATGCCACAAATTTTCTTGGAATATTATTCAGATACATATTATTATTATCGTATGCATAATATGTACAGTACATTTTATCACGCGTCCATGACAACGTTGACGACTGTTGGAATAGTTACAAAAGTCACATACACATTTCTCGCCTTTGTCACGCCTAACTTTATATTATTCAAACCAGCTGCTGACTCAATCAACCCGATCGATATCAAATTCGCATATTGTGTCTTTGTTGAAAAATCATTGAACAGATATAATAATAATAATAATGAACGTTATCCTTAGAGTCTTAGTTTCTTAATAAATAAAAAAGAAAGCTTCAACGTTATCGTCATATTCCAAACATGGTATTGAAAATTCTGGGGTACGTCATTATTATAAACAGCACAATTATTACATAAGGTTCTAAAATTTTATTCCATCGACAATTCTTGAGTCATTCTACACACGATGGGGTCTTTGACTGATCGATTCTTATCAATCGTTTTATGAAACGCCTAGACAGTTATTCCAAGTCCACCCACAAGTATTAACATAGTCCACACGACAAGCTATGCTTAGCTCACCGAACGCGTTTTTTTTTTTAATCAATGTTCAACCGTTTTAATATTTTGAATATTGCATATTATCTCTTTTCATATTTATCCCACGACGTGATTCCCCAGCTCGTTGGTGATGCGGTATTTGTGTGACTGTTACGAATGTTACCGAGGCATTACACAAAGACCGGCTACAGTCGTGCC
Source organism: Euura saliciscinereae (assembly GCA_018420115.1). NCBI lineage: Eukaryota > Metazoa > Arthropoda > Insecta > Hymenoptera > Tenthredinidae > Euura > Euura saliciscinereae. Next base: position 20,373 of record JAFFZH010012677.1, read on the forward strand.
GTTTGACCGGGCGTGCAATAACAGCCGTAGACAGAGAAGACCTGTAAGAAATATGCTTTAATCCTGAAATTGAGGATACAGGACTACTGGGATCAGCAGGATTCGCGATAAAACTTTGTTTAAAAAAAGGTCTAATAAACCATGAGCCAAAAGTTTTCTATTCGATAAACGCAAAAATTATAGTTGAACATTAAAACATGAAAAACAAAAAAGGAATAAACACGATGCTAAAAGAATCGCGAACAATTGAAATTACGAGTATAAAATTAACCCAGAGCTGAATAGAAAATGTTTCTTAAAAATTTCGATCTTATAGTCGTCGTCCAGTCTCTTTTATGCCGTATCTTTTTTCCTTGTCAAAATAAACTCGGGGTCCGTGCGTGTCGTTGTGATTTTTCTTTTTTTTTTTTTAGGAATAAGGAGAAGAATGGTTAAACGAAGTGAACAAGGTTTGTCTCTCTATTTCCTCGGACTACGTCGCCGACGTGATGCAGGATCTCTGCTCCTTTCTGCACGCTTCATCTCTTCCAGTCTTCGCGCGTGTTCCGCCATATGCTGTCTCCGCATCTCCTCCTTCACGACGATCTATTTGTTTCGTTCATCGGTAATGAAGTAAGGACACAAAAGTGAATTAGTATCATTGTCCACACAAAAGAAACAGGAAGATCAATACGAGGTATTCTCATTCAGCTGTGCCACCTTATTCTAGGCGAACCTCCAGCTTTTCCCAACATTTTGCCAGTTTGTTGTAGTCCTATTCGGAAAGAATATAAATACGGAAGAATAGTGTAAAATACAAAATTTCGTACGTTTTTTTGGGGTGAGTATCAAGTTCAAGGACGATTTTAAAAGTTCATCACAATAAATCCCGGTTCTTGACCAAAACCGTGTTGAGCTAGCGATCTATTTTACGAAATCATTCGCATATGGTGGTACGCTGAAAAATCCTCCAAGTGGTACCAATTCCCGTTTCCGCGATATAGCGAGTGTTAAGGAGTTTGAAGAGCAAAAGTAAAGGCAATTACGAAACGACGATGATTGGAGGTCTGGAAATGTACTTTCAAATAGTATTACAAATTGGCAAAGTGTTGAGAAAATCCATAAGGTCACCTACAGGAATTGAGACAGTTGACAGAAAATACATCATATATTAGAGAACGATCGACCAATCGATTCCGATTTTTTCGATACGAAAAGGGAAAAAATATGACAGAAATAATAATTCATTGACGAAATAATTTTACCTCGGGTATTCTTACCTGCTCGTTCGTAAGAGGCAGCCAGTATATGCACGGAATGGCCCTGGTCTTCTTGAACAAATCGTCAAGCAGTTTAGCCGGAGGCGGTTCGTCCTCCTTCTTCTTGAATTTCCTAGCCGGCGGAGGGAGGTGAGGTTCAACAGGCGGACTGCGACTCCTCTGTCTCCTCTTCTTGTTGTCCAAATCCTTTTTCTCCCGTTCCTTCTCCTTGACTTGATTACCGTCCTCCTTTCCCAAGTCCCATTCTCGTACAGTGGTCACCTAAAAAACGGTTTGATAATATTGTAGATTAGCTGTAGATTGTAGATTAGATTTGGGTGGAACTAGAGAATTCATCTCTCACTTTAGCAGCGGCGTTTGGCTTTTCGTCCCTTGTCCATACTTGCTGCCAAGTATCGCCTCCCAGAAGTGGTTCGGTCTTCCGAACCGGAAGCTGCTGGTCCTTGGACGACTCACGAGCAACATCCATGTCCTCTTTAGTAGCGTATTCAACATGAAGACGCTTCGGGTTTGAGACTGGCCACGATATCCCATGCAGAGCTTGCCTCGTTTCGAATCCCTGATCTTCGTTGGCGAACTGCGAATGATTAATAATAATAATATTGAGTTCTGAAATTTTGATAAAATCGTCTTTCATGCATCAAGAATTGATGCTCACCATAACGTAGCACTTTGACTTTATTCCATCGATCCAAAAACCATTTTCCATTATGGTCCCTGTTCTGGAAAGGAGTTCTTTGATCTGAGTTAAAGTGAATGGACGAACTAGGTTCTTGATCAGCAGTACATTCGTCGCCTTGGCCGATGTTGGGGAGGGAGACTTGACGCGCGGTGTTTCTTTGAGAATCGATATCTTCCTCTTCGCCCCTGTAAAACAAAATGAAATTCGATACAGTTGAGATTCAGGCCTATGAAACCTGTCTTCAATCATTCTCAGCATTACCAATGTGATTGTCGTGTTTGAGATCTCCTCTCTTCTCCCTCTCGCTCTTCGCCCCAGCTCCATCCTCACGATTTTTGTGATCCCCGTGTTCTTCGTTTATGGAGTATAATTTCTCCCTCTCTCTACGCTTCGTCCTCCCCTCGTCGTCGTCCTTGGAAAGTTTTACCTCAGTTATGGACAGTGGTTTAGCCCCCGGTACCAAAGCCTGTTGCCAACAAAGAAGATAGACTCGTTATTCCAAGTATTCATAATATAATAAATAATCGTTTTCTCAGTTCGATGTTCACCTTCAAGGAATCTGTAGATACTGTGAACTCCGGTACTACGGCAGCCTGTGTCGTCACGCTCGTTCCCCATCGTCGTTTACGTGGCAAATTTTTGTCCCCAGTTTCTTCGACCGCTTCGTGATTTTCCTGAAAACCAAACCAACAGAAAACAGTTATAAAAAGATTGAAGGATTCTTTATCGTCGTGATTGAAAGATCTTCAGCTACCTTGACCTGAGTTGGAGTCTCTGCTTCCCCATTCTTCTCAGCATCTTCTTTTTTCACCTCCTCAGTCTCCGCGGCTCTAGCAGAGCTGTGGAAACAAAAAGTCAAAAAAATTCTATCGAAAATCCTGAAAAACTAAGATAAAATACTCACAAAGATCTTTTCAGATTGACTTTAACGGGAGGAATTTTAACAGCCTGGACAACTTCGTCCCTCGAGCTGCTAATTCTTTCCTCAATCTCCGCCTTTTTATCTTCCTTCTCGCTCTCCTCTTTATGATCGAATCCCAGTCTGTTTTCGACCGACGGAGATCTGCTCCTGATTTTCTCCCTCCTATCTTCATCCTTCTCTTTAATATCCTCTTCGGTTTTCTCAGTCACCTCGGGTACCTCCTCCTCGGACTCAACGCTCTCCGAGTCCGAAGAATCGTGATATTTATTTCGATGTTTCCTCCTCAATGTCCTAGCCGAAGTTCTCAGCTTAGCTTGCGCCTTTGCCTCGCTCGCTTGATTCTCCGCTACCTTAACTCTCTCCTCTTCGCTACTCGACTCTTTGGTCTCTGGCTTATCCTCCGTCTCCTCTTTCGGCTTCTCATCCTCTTTCTCCACAGGTTTTTTTTCATCCTCTTGCCGTTCCTCGGGCTGTTTAACAGCCTGTGGCTCCTCGGCCTCCTCCTTCCTTCCCTCTTCGTCTTTCTCGACGTTATCCTTATCTTCTGTTGTATCCTCGATTTTCTTATCTGTGTTATCCTTATCCGATTCTAAGTTCTGCTTATCACCGACTGCAGATACATTATCCGGTATAGCGGTAGCATCATCATCGTCATCATCTAGTTTTTTTTTATCGTCAGACAATAATAAAATGTTGTTGTTGTCTGTTGGAGCAGAAGAAGTGATGGTGGTTCTGGGCAGGATCTCCCTATTACAATGACTTACCTCTTCCTTAGAGTCCTGACCAGTGTTAGAAGAAGAGGAGGGATCGTCGCGGCGTGTATCGTCGCTGCCAAAGTCTGCCTTATCCTTATCCTTATCTTTATCCTTTTCCTTATCCTTATCCTTCTGCGTTTCGGTTTCCCCTTCGACTCTATTTATCGACTTTGGTAGTTCCTCGCCCGAGTCGCCCTCCTCTCCGTCTCCCTCACCACTTTCGTAAGACTTGTGCGATTTTTTCCTCGACGAAGAACTGTCCGAAGCTTCCGAGGGATTTCTCTGTCTGCACAGTTTTAATTTCTGTATTTCGCCCGGCGAGGCGTCAGCCCTCGCGACTTTCCATACCGAGGCTCCATCGACGTCCGTTTGACTCTTAACGTCTCCCGAAACTATTGTCTCAACCGGCGCGGGACTGTTCGCCGATTTCGACGCAGTGGACGATTCTTCCTCTACAACCGATTTCAGCTCCTTGATCTTCAGCCGGGTGGTCGGCGCGGTGGATTCTTTGACTTCTACATCCTCTACTTTAATCGCCTCGACCGTTTTCTCCGTTTGGTTATTGTCCTCGTCTCCCCTCTCGGGGGAAGACGAATTCGCCCTTCGACCTCTTCGTCGCGTTGATTTTCTCGTAGCCTTCTCGACCTTCTTTTCAGGCGAAGCTTTAGATTTGTTTCTTTCGCTCTTTCGCCTCATTCCTTTCGATGTTCGAAATAAGAAGAAAAAAATACGATATTATCGGATTGTCTAATTGGACGATAATTTTGCTTAAAAGATTCTAAATGTCGATAATCGGAGAATCGAGGTGTTTTAGGTTATGTCAAGAGGAGACGAGCGGTTAACAACGATTGGACTGACCGCAGAGACGCGACATGTAATTTTGGTGTCCGCATCAAACGAAGGAGGGGGGCGGCGTGGTATAAACTTACCGTATTATTGAAAGAACCTTTCTTCGATCAGTGTGACAGTGTTTTAACGAAGGACCGTCGTTTTTCGATTTCTGTGTGATCTTTTATAATTCAGTATATCGAAGACCGTTGTGATGCATAAATCGAACAAATCTTCGTTGCCTAATTCTTCCCTTCTCCTATCGATAAAAACAAGTATGTCTACCGGTGACGCGCGCGGCTAGTTCTAACTTCTATTACTCCGCGAAACAAGAGCGACATCTAGACTGGAAACTCTGACGTCTAACTAGTTGGCTTCGATGGTTAGACGGAAGCGAGGTAATGTGGGTAGCGGAAGCATCCGCGGTGAGGCGGTATTCTCGAATATTTTATCGGCGAAAATACCGATCGCGTTGCATTGACACACTTCGATGTGCCCACCGACAGTCGACACCCACTGTTAGTGGGCGTAGCAGACGACCTTCGGATTATTATGACGGGGGTTTACTAAGTTTTAACGCAAACGCAACATACATCGTGTAGAGAATATAGGTAGGTATGCGTCGACCTTGGGATGGGTATGAGGATAATTAAAGGATTACGCGAATCAATTCGGAGTTCCCGCGCTCTTCGTTTGATGTTATTGAGCATTGTTCTACCGACAAACAATCGAACGATGCGATAATGGACGGCATACAATAGAAAGTTTTCAAAACAGTCGGGGAATGAATAGAGAACTGTGTCCCTGATGAAACAAAAATCGGTCGATTACATGACCGCGAGTCTACACGGTGATTCAAATATATACGGGGCATTCCATGCCAAATTGTCCTGGGCTTGACCCTTGACCTCTCGGATTTGGTCCGCGATTTTTTAT
>JAFFZH010012677.1:26154-46620 GCA_018420115.1 Euura saliciscinereae
ATAAAAAATCGCGGACCAAATCCGAGAGGTCAAGGGTCAAGCCCAGGTCGATTTGGCATGAATGCCCCATACATAATCCTATGTTAATAGAAACGTTACTAAGTATGATTAACATTTTTTTTACTAAGAATTGAAACAAATGGTAACGAAAAATGATTACAATTAGTAGAATGGCACATTTTTTTTTTTTTTTCCAAAAATTGAGAGGAAGAAAATGGTATTTGAGTAAAGTACCTACTAGTATCTCAATCAAGGTTCATTACGTTGACGAAGGAAATCTTTTTTTTTTCGAAAGACTTGTGAGGTTTCAGTCACACGGTTAGTCGGATTCAATCTCATCTTCATATTGTGAAATCTCAATTGTCAACAAATTTCAGAAAAAAATTTTATCTTTCGAACGTGGGGATCTGAAACAAAAAATAATAGTCAAGTGAGAATTTACAAATGATTATCTAAATGTTCAAAAAGCTATAATTGTTCCCCAGACAGCACAGAACTCAAAGTTGTCTAAAAGTCACTTTTTGCCGTCTAAGTCTTGTCTCAACTCTCAAAGACGACTATAAGAGACCAAAAGACGTCTTTGAGAGTTAAGGCAATATATAGACACTGTGCTGTCTGGGTCACTCATTCGCAAATAACTAATTTTTAGCCAAAGGAACATTTTTTTCATATTTTCCTCGTTCGCGGGATGAGGATTTGTTTTTTCAAGACTACTAAAAATGTTGATGTGATGAATCACATAATTAATATTATTAACGAAATCATCATTCGGCATATGATTTATTTTGTGATTTTAAACGAATGTATAACAAAATCACACGATAAATCATAAAGGCATGAATTAGCGGATATAAAATGTATAAAAAATGATATAGTCAACCATATAGTTTATCGTCTATTCTGTTTCCTATTATATCTGATGAGCCATGCTTGTAAGATTCATTATGTGATTTTTTAATCATATTTTGAATGACGTGATGATTTTCTTTATAATATTATATCATTTATCACAACAACCTTCACAATAGGATAGACGTAGACAAACCGAATACTTATGGTCTGTCTGCAACCTCACGATAAGTGTTTTGAAAAAGAAATTAATTCTGTTTTGTATCAAGTTTTCGATCCTAATTTCAGCAAGGATTGATTCTCGGAAAAATTCATTACGAATTCTGTGATTGATGCACCGGAAACACGATTTTAATTCAAATTTGTAACTCAAATCTTATACCTATCATCGGCTATCCATTTATTCAACGAATTTCTAAAAAATTGTAAAAATTGATAGTTTTGTTTTTCAAATAAAAATCGACAATCATTGTTCAATCGAATATTTTTTTTTCTGTACAGTATAATAAAATTAACTACAATTTTCGTTGAAAATCTTTAGTCTCTTATGAAAAACGACGCAGGGGCCGCGAATTCATGCCTACAAATTTTTTATGTTCTTTTTTCATGAGTTCTTCACATTATTTGGGTGTAAAAAAAAAAGAAAAAAGATTTTTCGAGTATGTAAGATTTCCTAATTCAGTTAATAGGGGTTTTCATAATAATTATAAAAAAATTGGAAACACAGTTTTCGGTCCAAAATTTTCTGAATTTTCTCGATCATTTCCATCTAACTTGTAATTTTGAGCGCGGAATTCATAAAATAAAACTCAAAATGTAAATTTCATTTTTACATCGAAATTCACGAATGATGACAAAAACTCTCTATTTTTATTGAAGCCGTAGGTAACTGCAGTGACTTGGAGGTAAACGAGTAGAAATTTTTTGGACATCGTTATCAATAATTTTCAACAAAAAACGATGAAATTGACATTTCAAGTCTTATTTTTCGTATTTCAAGCTAAAAATCACAAGTTAGATAAAAATGATTACCATTGTGGAAAAAATTTTCAAAATTTCCGATCGAAAACCGTATTTTGAATTTTCTTTCAAGGCTGGATCTGCGTACAGGATTAATTTGGTCGAATCGCCCATGTAGCGAAAGAGTTTAAATTTTCACCTGCAGGCACAAGCAAAACCGCAAGTTCCTGAATCGAAAGGCGATCGAATGTCGCGTTACGGATATAATTACAAATCGACATTCGTAATCCCCAGAATTGCGTTCCGCGCATACCTATATACACACAAATAACGGTATAGTAAGTACACGCAAACTGCGTACAGTAAAATGCAGCACAAAGCGTGCAGAGCGGGAGGCGAGAGTAGAGAGTATCGAAGTTTCAAAGTGGGGAAGCACTCGGTGAGAAAATAAAAGAAGACAACAACAACAACAGGAGAAAAAAAAAACAGAAAGAAAGAAAGAAAAAGAAAACACCTTGATTGGTTTCCGTCCGCAGGGTGGAGGTAGGAAATTCTCCAAAGTATGTAGTAGAGCTCGAGAGAGAGAGGATTCACATTCACAGTTGAAACCAGTTCTTCGCGAGAGGATAGATCGCTCGCGTCAAAACTATATACGCCCTTTCTATCACTATTTTAAACAATTTTTATACGTTTCATCGATTATATATTCGGCGAAAAATTGATCGATATTTATTATTGCGTCGTTGCTATAATTCCTCCGTTCAAAGACATCCTGTTTCGATAGTGCGAATTATAGTGTGAAAAAAAGAAAATAGTAATTCCTCGAAGCGCAGAAATAACGCCTAATATAGTAGTAGGTGGGTTTAAAGTACAAATTTCGAATATAGAAACACTCAAAATATAAACGCGCGTAGTTTCTTTTTTTTTAATTTTTAAACGCTAATCAGATCGCGCGATTTATTTTGCCCCAGATACCATCAAAGGAAGATCCTCATTCAACAGGTAGCGTTTAAAACCGGAATATCTTGCCTAAAACTTCGCGACTCTTTCCGACAGGTGAGTCATACTACGAGTCTACTACTCGTTACAGTTACGTCTGCATACAGGGTGGTCCAATAAAAACGGCCTCATTTAGAAAGTAAATTCAAAAATTTTATACGCAGTGATCGATCTTCGAATCATTTCTTTTCACTGCAAACTAGAAGAACGAAGCTTCCTCGTTCGAAATTTAAAAAAATAAAGACAAATCTCTATTCTCTCTGGTTAAAGAACAGGTTTTTAGAAATTCGCTGCGAGCGGTAAATTCAGAATATACAAGTTTTTAAATTCGCTAGTTCTTGTAGTCACTCAGTCACACACGTTGCATGAATAATATTCCTAAATATCGATGACGTTATAGCATAACTATTGAATAAGCTACAGTCACAGACTTTTTTTTACTCAATTTAAACATACATTCTTTTTTTTCTTCTTAAATCATCTTTCAGAATTGAATACGGTAAAAGAATAACCATGGACTCGTTATGGCCTCCTTTATTCTCCCTGCTATTCTTTGCGATAATTGGTTCCTGCGCGTCATCTCCGTACGTATATTATGAATAAGTAATAAAACAAAACGAAAAAAAAAATACAAGAAGAAAAGTATTCTAATAATAGCTTATACAACAATCATACAATGTCGACGATTCTATATATTACAGCTCAGTAATAATAATAATAATAACAAGAATTATATAATCAAGGATGTTCGATATTACATGATCGTGTCCATTATCTCTAATTGCTATAAAATAATTAATAATTACTCTCCGCCACGAACATTTACATAATACACAGGATTTTTCCTCATCTCTATTGATTCTCATATGTTTCAATGATAGATTCTACACAGTGATAGGACCTAAGGTTGTGAGGCCCAACTCTGAATACCACGTCGCCATAAGTACCACATCTATATCGGTACCTTCCACCATATACGTTGAATTGAGCGGAGATCTGGACGCTGGAGATGTGTTCAACGTCTCGCAAATTGCTACTGTGGAACCCTATGCTACCCGCATCATCAAACTCGAGGTCTACTATCATCAGAAACTGATCCTCACCAATACCCTATGAACCAAAATCATTCTTATCTCACATATTTCTCTGGTGTTTCTATTCAGATACTCTTAGGTCAGAGAGAAACAGAAATTAGAGTTCCCCATTTTCAGAATGTATTCCAAAATTGAACGGATGAAGCATTAACTGCGGCAGTGATTCAATTTCGGAATACAATCTCAATTGCAGTATTCTTCATCGAACCGACAATTGATAACAAGAAAAGGAAATCGACAAGATGAAGCGAAGAAAAGATTATGCAACATGTATTTCTTTATAATCTCTTGTCTTGAATGATGCTAAGTAGCGACGATGAACCCTGAATACTGATTTACAGATCGGGGACACGACGCCAGGAAGATACAAGCTAGTTGCGCAGGGACTTTCCGGAATCACGTTCTACAACAGCACAGATCTCAAATACGTCCACAAAAGCTACTCTGTATTCGTTCAGACCGACAGAGCGGTCTACAAGCCAGGTAGCAAGGTCCAGTTCCGGGCGATAGTACTGGACTCGAGACTGCGTCCTACGGAGAGTAGGACGGAAGTGGATATGTACATAACGGTGATTGATAATTGCCTGACAAAAGCAGATCAATAGTAGCTCGGAGGGAATTTGAAGATGATATGTTTCCCACCCAACAGGACGGACAAGGAAACCGAGTGAAGCAATGGAAGCATGTGATGGACAGCAAGGGAGTTTTCAACGGGGAACTCCAGCTCTCCGACTCTCCTGTGCTCGGAGATTGGAAGATATTCGTGAACATATTCGACCAGACCGTTGAGAAGCAGTTCCAAGTGGCGGAATACGTTTTACCAAAGTTCGAGGTGACCATCGACGTCCCGAAGCATGCGACTTTCAAGGATTCCTCAATAACAGCGACCGTCAGAGCAAAGTAATGCAATTTGGTCCACGAAGCGAACTCACTCGCTGATATCCTTCGATGATTACAGATACACGTACGGCAAGCCGGTCAAAGGTGAGGCGACCATAACGGCGTATCCGGACATATTCTCAGGGGTGATACAACCGATATTTCAATCCCCTGTGAGAAAAGTGGTTCCAATCGATGGAAAAGCTTCCGTCGATTTTGACATCGTCTCTGAACTTAGGTAATGATATTTTTTCAACGCTCGATATTAAATGCTGATTGAATATTGAATTTACAGACTCACGGACGAGTACGAGAGGTCCATACAGATCGAAGTGGCAGTGGAAGAGGCGCTGACTGGCCGGAGACAAAATACGTCGACTCAGATGATATTGCACAAGTATAAATACTCCATGGAGTTGATCAAAACTGCGGAGAGTTATAAACCCGGTTTGAAATACACGAGTTATGTGAGTATATCGTGGGATAGAATTTTTAAATTCGCCTGCGATCGATTTCTAACGTTTCTTCATTCATTACTTTCAGATAAAAATCGCTAATCACGACGGATCCCCTGTCCAAGACAACACAAATCCTGTACAAATTTGGTACGGTTTTACCTACGACCAATCGGATTACACAAACATCACCAAGATGTTGGACGAGCACGGAATGGTACAGCTGGACTTTTACCCGCCCCTAGACTCCAACAACACCGCAGCCCCTCTGAATATCGAGGCGAGTTCAATTCGGCATCGAAAAAACCTTCGAAGCTCTTCGATCTCTGAGCTTTGTCAATTTCTTTCAACAGGCGCAGTACCTAAATCTGCACGAATGGTTCTCCTCGACTAACAGAGCATTGTCTCCGAGCGGAACGTACATTCAGGCGGTTCTGAAGACCGAAAATCCTATGGTGGGTGTAGAAACTATTTCCTACGATCGTTTATCGAAAATCCATAATCTATATTCCACTTCCAGGCCAGCAAAGAAGTGGAGATCGAAGTGAACTCAACCGTGCCTCTACAATATCTCAGTTTTGAAGTCCTAGGCCGTGGAGAGATCCTGAGTGCCGGCTCAATCAAGGTCGCTGGCCTGCACACGACCTCGTTCAGGTGAATACGATCCCCAGAATTGCTTTATTTCGATTTTGCTACATAAATGAACGAATTCTAACTTCCAATATCTTCACAGGTTCATCGCCACCTATGTAATGGCTCCGACGGCCCACGTTTTGGTCTACTACGTGCAAGACGACGGTGAAATAATCGCAGACGCTCTGGATGTGCATTTGGAGGGAACTCTTCAGAACTCTGTACATAATAATCTGAACTTTCGTTAAATCGTAGATCCTGGATACTTTATTGAATATCTTCTATCCGTTTGAAAGGTTGATATCACGACGATCGGGGACCCAAAACCAGGAGATAGCGTGGACCTGATAATCACTTCGAAACCAAACTCTTACGTCGGTCTACTAGGAGTGGACCAGAGTTCGATACTCCTGAAATCTGGAAACGATATTTCTCACGTTAGTAGCTTTTAGATTTTCCGAAAGCTCTGAAAACTCAATTAATCATCGCTTACAGGAGCAAGTATTGAACGAGCTCAAATCCTACGACGTAGACAACGAGTTTTCATCCGGCTATTCAGACTTTGGTAGATCGCCCTGGAGTCCCGGCTCATCGTCAGCCTACGATGTGTTCGACGTGAGTATCTCGGGGTCATCATGGATTTGTAAAAATTTTGTACTTTGTTTGATTCGCATCGTGATTACAGAAATCTGGAGCAGTTATCTTGACCAACGGTTTGATCCACGAGAGTTTTCCTCTCAGTAAGTTGAGCTTTTAACAGTAAAAAATAATCAATTCGCAGTAACTAGCATGATCGTTAATAAAAATCGTTGATTTATATCCTAATTAAAATCTCTGATACAAGTAAGAAATAATTGACTCTAATCACGGATTTGGGATCTAACGATACATTTACAAAAGACAAAGAAATCTTTGCTACGCTTTTTGATATAGATATACAACAATATTTTCTCACACCCGGTCGCAAAATGACACTTTTCATACCTCTTGAGCGGGCGAAAACGTCTTTTTCCTGCCCTAGGGCGCAAAATCCTGTTTTCCGCCCGCTCACTCGGTCTAAAAAGAGGCATTTCTGCAGACCAGGTGATGAGAAAAACATCGTGTGCATCACGGGCGCAGGGCTATTTTGGCGAGTGTGCTCGCAGCAACTCGCCTTCGGTTCGTGCCGCCAAAGGCACATTCGGAAAAATAGGACTTTCCGCCCTTGATCCACAAATAACTATTCTACGACTCGAATAAGTTTGACAATGAATTTAGGTCGCCAATTTACTTTTTTGAACCTAACACTAGATTATATAATATTGCGTAGTATACCTCAGAGCTAGTTTCGACGGAGTGATGTATGAAAGCGCGGCTGCGAGTCCAAATCCCACAACGGTACAACCGGAGAAGGTCAAAGTGCGCAAGAACTTCCCCGAAACATGGCTTTGGCAAATGCTTGACGCTGGGTATGCTACTACAGTATATTATCATATATTTTCTCCCGATTTCATAGAATTTTAATTGAGAAGCTTTGACGATGTCAAAACGCTTGCGGTGATGGAAGAAAAATTAAAAAACAATCTCTGATTAACTTTCCTCGACTGCAACTAACAACGTGCTTCTACCTCCTCTTTGTCTTTGTCGTAATATCGTTGACTAACAAATTGATGAGATAAAGGGAGAGAGCAGAAACGAAAAAAAGGATATTGTCTACATCGTTAGAGTTGGATTGCAGGAGGTCAGCGAGGTGGTAGAATAGACGGCTTCCAGCCTGGTGTATCGACGCTAAGGCCAGACCTAGGCCCACCAGTAACGTACAGACTGGCGACGAGGCCTCCGCTGGCAGGGCCCTACGCCTTCTCTCGCATCCCAACTCCCGTATGGACAAAGCCCCGTGTCTTCCTTATGCATGAGATCTCAAACACATGGCTTTTCACAAATTTTTCTTCAGGGTATTTATTTCTTTCTCTATTTTTCTTTCATTTTCTTATTCCAGATCCCTCTACTCGTTAATATTGTCACCCTGGTTCCTGTCTCACCCGCACGCTTAATTATTCCAAATTTTCCTCGCCGTCGTTACGCAAAATAATCAAATCTCTTTGTTCCGAACACCAGGCCTGATGGAAAAACTGTTTTGCGACGTACCGTTCCGGATACGATCACCTCTTGGGTTCTTTCCGCGTTCGCCGTAGACGCGGTTCACGGATTTGGGCTCATCGAAGCTCCGAGAAAGGTGAGTAGACCGGAAACTTATTCTTCAGAACTCCAATAACGGATTTTAAAATTCTCTCTTTTACAGTTGAAAGTCTTCCAACCATTCTTCATGTCGCTAGACCTCCCCTACTCGGTTATACGAGGTGAAATAGTGGCTATACCGATCGTAGTGTTCAACTACCTGAACAAAGACCTAACGGCCGAAGTTGTACTGGAGAATGCGGGAGACTTTGAGTTTGCAGAAATATCAAACGAGGTTCACGACACTCCTAGTAAGTTATCGAATAGCAAAATAGAAGATGGTCCCGTTGGAGGAAAAAACTTTAAACTAATTCACCCTTCAGAGCTGGAAGTTTATCGGAAGAAGAAAGTCGAGGTAAAGGCGAACTCCGGAGCCTCGGTTTCTTTCATGATCGTCCCAAGACAGCTGGGTCACATCGCTATAAAAGCAGCGGCTAGCAGCACTCTAGCTGGAGACAGTATAGAAGAAAAATTACTGGTCAAGGTTCGTCGATCGGAGCTTTGGATCATTGAAAAAGGTCTTCAGACCCTGATTGATTGATTTATTTGAATTTTCAGTCCGAAGGAGAAACGCAGTACAGAAACAAGGCGATATTCGTTGATCTGAGAAACACGACATCGTTCAAAACTAACTTCACCATAGACATACCGAAAAATTCTGTCGTCGGGTCGGAACACATTGAAATCTCCGCAGTCGGTAAGAAGAGAAATTAAACGATTCTCCGATATCGAATGATTCTAATCATCGGTCTTCCTCATTAGGCGATATTCTTGGACCCAGTATCCCAAATCTGGCGAATCTATTAAAGATGCCGTTCGGATGCGGAGAACAAAACATGCTGAACTTCGTGCCCAACATAGTGGTGATAAACTATCTAAAGGTGAGAATTTTCCAGTGATTTTTTTCCAAAAATCCAAAACTACTGAAATTGATAACGTCTTTATTCGTTGCCAGGCTACGAACCAGCTCACGCAAGCAGTCCAAAGCAAGGCGATGAAATTTCTTGAGGTCGGTTATCAGCAGGAACTGACCTACCGCCACAAGGATGGTTCATTCAGTGCCTTTGGTACCTCGGATGCAAGCGGAAGCACTTGGTGCGCGAAGACTCGATTGAATTTCTTTCATCGCCTCGGAACTCTCACATGATTACACATTTTTTCCAACTTATAGGCTCACCGCATTTGTGGCAAAATCCTTCGGTCAAGCTTCGGAACACATAGCGATAGAAGAACGGATAATAAAAGAAGCTCTCGAGTGGCTGGCCAGGATCCAAGGAGCCAGCGGGAACTTCCCTGAAGTTGGTAAAGTCAGCCACAGGGATATGCAAGGAGGCGCGGCGAAGGGTCTCGCGCTGACGGCTTTCACTCTAATAGCATTTCTTGAAAATCAGGTAAATGCATGAATGATTATTGATAATGAAGAACTCGAGTTTCCTAATCGTTGAAATTGTCCACCAGAAATACATGGAAGAGTACAGAAACGCTGTTAACAAGGGAGTGGATTACATAGTTCGTAATCTTGAAGAAATCGACGACGTCTATTCCATCTGTCTCTGCGCCTACGTCTTAAACCTGGCCAAACATCCGTACGAAGACACAGCCTTCAACAAGATGAAGTCGATGGCTCAACAGAAAGAAGAGTACACATGGTGGAGCAAGCCGATTCCGGAAGACAATAAAAACCCTTGGTACTCAATGCCGAGTTCTGTGAACGTGGAAATGACTTCGTACGCCATGTTGACCTACCTGAGAAAAAATATGGTCGCAGATTCTCTTCCCATAATGAAGTGGCTCGTCAGCCAGAGAAACTCTGACGGAGGTTTCGCCTCGACACAGGTGCGCAGTCTTGGAAGAAATAAATTCACCACGAGAGGTGAACCACTCTTGGAGTCCGGTGCACAACAGTGTGTGAAGTCCCATGAAGTCCTTAAAGTCCCTCGAAGTCCCTGAAGTCCCATGAAGTCCTTGAAGTCCCCTGAAGTCCCGTGAAGTCGCTGAAGTTCCCTGAAGTCCTTGAAGTCCCCTGAAGTCCCGTGAAGTCCCTGAAGTTCCATGAAGTCCCGTGAAGTCCCCTGAAGTCTCTTGAAGTCCCATGAAGTCCATTAAGTCCCTGAAGTCCCATGAAGTCCCTGAAGTCCCTGAAGTCCCATGAAGTCCCTGAAGTCCCATGAAGTCCCTGAAGTCCTTGAAGTCCCCTGAAGTCCCGTGAAGTCTTTGAAGTCTGGTGTACGCCCTTTTTCGGAGTGGTTCACCCCTCGATTCACCAGTTATTCAAATTAAAAAAAACTTCTTGAAACATTGTATGACTTCCCATTGGCAGGACACGGTGATTGGAATCTACGCTCTATCAAAATTGGGCGAGAAACTGTCCTCGAGGAACACGGACATCGCCATATCGTTTTCTTCGGACAGCGGAGAACGAAAAAGCATGAGCATAAACTCTGGGAACAATGTGATACTCCAAAAATACGTCGTGAGTATTGCGGAAGAGTTGAAGATGATTAAGACCGGTGACCAATAATTATCTGTTTACTTCCGATCAACAGCTGCTGAGAAAGACCACAGAGGTAAACGTGACCGCTACAGGCAGTGGATTTGCGATAATCCAAATATCCTACAGCTACAATTTGAACGTAACTGGCGCTTGGCCTCTGTTCACTCTCGATCCCCAGGTGGATAAGAATTCCGACGCCAATCATTTACAGCTTTCCATTTGCTCTGGGTGAGAGACGATGACGAAACTCGTAAATTTAATTCCAAGAGATCATCCTCAATCTTTAATCAATATTCTTGTTCGTCAGATTCGTCCCAACGAAAGAAGCCAACGAAAGCAATATGGCAGTGATGGAAGTTAGTCTGCCTTCTGGTTTCACGATCGACACCGATTCCCTACCAAGTTTAGAAATATCTCAACACGTGAAGCGAGTTGAAACAAAGAATGGCGATACGATGGTAGTTTTGTACTTTGACAAGGTACGGAGATGAATATTGTTGAACAAATTTGTTATCGTTTATTCGCAGAACGAATAAAACGTTGAGTTTCCTTTTTCTAGATGATCAGAGAAGAGTATTGTCCAACAGTGTCAGCTTTCAGGACCCACAAAGTAGCCAAGCAAAAACCAGTCCCCGTATCAATCTACGATTACTACGATTCTTGTAAGGGATTAGATCACTTTAAAAAGATATGATCGACATTTTAAACCGATTTAATGATCTTTGTCTATTTACAATAATCCAACAGCCCGCAGAGCCAGAGTATTTTACGAACCGAGAGCAGCTACGTTATGCGACATATGCGAGGGAGAGGATTGCGGAGACGTTTGCGAGGCGAGATTGAATACTCGACAAGACGGTGCGAAAGATTCCGACGGCGGCGGTGCGAGCAGTCTTAACAATTTTTCGTTATCTGTTCTGTTGTCTATTATTTTTGTCAAATTATTTTTTCTCTCCAATTAATTAATTACACTGAGAATCTTTTAAGAAGATTTTTGTCCCTTTCATTCGAAACTTGATATTGTCATAGTTGTTAGAAAAGCAATGATAAAAATCCGTCCTGAAGCTCTCGAAAAGAAAAAATACTGTAATAATTAATAATTATTAATATCGTTAGGAATAACCAAAGTGCTTATTACGTAGTCATAAATTCAATATATATCTTTCCTAAACTTTTATATTAATGATAATCAATCATATTTTACCTATATATAACTTTTTTTTTCAAATTCGAAATTTACTTTATAAATGCCTAGTTTTTAAATATAATATTAATATATGTGTATATATACATATAAACGGAGTGGTTTAACAATAAAGTCTAATTACATGTTAAATTTCTTGCAATGTTTTCCCCAGGCATCGTAATTGAAAAAAAAAAATAAAGAAAAATAGTGAAAAATATGAATTTTATTATCTAAATAATTGAGCTGAAACTGATAAAATCAGGGACTTGAGAATCACATTCAGTTATCTGTTGTGTGTATTAAAAAATCATGTTTATTTGATCAACAGCTACTGTTTCGAAATTCTCTTCTTCACAGTTCTTTCGTTTATATACACGATCATGATTGCTTTCTAAATATTTGATAAGGAAAGCTGAAACTAGACAAATGGAATGAATGACGCTCATCATCGGTGAAGAATGAAAATCGAGAGAGAAAGAAGAGAGCGAAGATGAGACGATAACTCAATTATTCAAACTAGAGTCACTACTGTCTTCAATCTTTCTTAGTTTTTGAAAACTTTTCCTTTATCCAAGAAATTATTTTGTTCTTTTTCGAAGGTTTAAGAACCAGTCTCTTAGTCGTTATATTGTGCAGAGGTCCGAAGGCCAAGGCGACCGCTGTACAAGCTAAACAAATAACGTTGTAAGGCATACTGAAATCGGGAGTGGGAAGACTGACGAGTAAAATCTCCGTTCTGAGCTGCACCAAGTATCCGTCCCTCGAGGCGTTGAATCTGAAGAAAATAATAGAATCAAATACACGAATTACGGTCGATTTTTCATGATTCATTGATCAATACTGACGTCGAAGAGATAGTACTCCCATCCTGAGGCAAGGCGGTGTAATTCCGAGCCGTTGGTAACAGCGAAGTTATTATCGCAGGTCCCATATAAAATCCGTGATTCGCGTCCGGAGGATATTCCTGCCATTTCAAAAACAGGTAATCCAATTCTATGGAGAATTCAGTCACCGATCGAGCCGGAAGCCGAATAACAAGCTCGAGGTAGTAAGGACGCTCTCTTTCTCTACCAGGAATGTAACGTCTGACGATAGGCTCTAAATATTTCCCCTGGCATTTTATCTTTATGGTATGAATGTAGACGGGAATAAACCACGGAATACTTTCCAGGATCACTACGTCCAAAGGTTTCCAGTAATTGTTGTGAAGCTTGGTAACGAGGCCTCCCCTTTCTTGACCGTATCCGATAACGTATCTATTGGCAAAAAGCACGGGTGGGATATCGACTCCGTAAACCTTCGACTTGGACTGTACAGCGGCGACATTGAACATTGCATTCGCAGACTGAGACCTGACGTCGTAAACAGCGATTTTATTCTCTTGCCCGCCTCTCAGACTGGTTACAGTCTCAGTAGGTTCAGGCAAAAGTTGGTAAGTCTGAGAAGTTTCGTTGTTAGAAACGTCGACGTATACTTTGCTGATCGCAGCCAGAGGACAAGCACCTCCGAGTCCCATTCCGAACAGCTTTCTCAACGACCAGTCCTGAGTACAATGAGATTAAATTTTTGTTACGTTCTGGACCGTGAGTCGGTAATCAAGTTTTTTTTTATCATCACCTGCGAATCGCTCGTCATAGTGTCATAGACCAATGAAATAGTTTGCTGAAGTTCGATAGCAAGACTTGTGCATGCCGCGTTCTCGCAAATTGGTCTAACGTGAACACCGATCGAGTGATAATTAGTGTTGTGAATATAAGCAGAGTTCAGAAGCGTTGCTAATCCTTGCTGAAACAAATTATGAATCGATTGCAACGAAAATTAGACCCCAAATCGATCAGACCAGCAACAATTCCAAAACAGCACCTTAGAGTCGCAGGGTAGCAATTTTTTGAACGGAGTAAGATTCTCGGTGCAGACAATCTCCCTGGGTAACGACGAGTATCTCAGAGAGCTTGAATTTACTGGTCGATTAACTACGCCGCTGGGTCGGAGACTGAACTCGGGAGATAGGCTATTGGAAGAGTCTACAAAATTGAGAGAAGCGCACAGCAGACCGGCCAGCGCGTTCGTCAGGCTTTTCCAATTCTCGTCGATCCTAATGGAAGTAGATAAATAAATAAATAATCAACTTTACATCGTTGAAACGGATTTACAGAAAATTTATGAAACTGAAAGCTTGAATTAATTCAGAGGAAGAAGTCCTCGTGTTAAATTATTTGAATAAATGAGTGGATAATCTGATTCAATTACCCAACTTCGTTGTTGAACCATGCGTAGATCTCGGCGCCTGAACCGGCGTCGTGAAAGGGATATCCCCATTTCTCATAACGCCATAAACCTTCCGTTAAACTGACGTGTAATTCCCTGACATTGTGGCGACCGATTATCTCGCCTAGTCCTCTAGGAAACAGCCGAGAATGTTGGACTGTGTACAAAAAAAAGTCGTCAATTCCATTTAAATTGATTAAAATAAATGCATGAATGATATCGAATTTACTCACAGGTTTGTTGTTCGATGTCTGTCTGCCAGACAGTGGTGAATTGGAAATTGGCGTATACATGTCCGCTGGGAAGTGGTTTGAGCATGAGTTCCTCGTTGAAGACATCGTTGACGGGCTCGCATCTAGCAGTTTCGAAGATTCCTCCGATGAGATATAACGGGATCAGGATCAGAGACGGTAGCGGTTTCATCGCGATCTTGAAATTCAGCGATGATCAGGTGAAAGACTTTCGTCTGTGGCCAGAGGTACAGTCTTCGGTCTCGTGGGACGACTATTCTAGACACGGTGACATAACCTAGCGCCCAACAGCTCTGTGTTTGTCCAGAAAATTTGGATACAACACGGTTTCGTTGATAATTATTTTAAGAAGGCTTGTTCGCAATTAGTTTCTCCGAATCAAAGTGCAAGGATAAATAAAGTCGAATAAACTTGTCTCAAAGTTCGTTCGATGTATACAATTGCGTACACTGTTGTATAAAATTTTTGTGTTACGCTTTTCGATATTAAATATCAACGACTGTCAAGGTCACTTGTTTGAATCGACACAACTTTCAATCAGTTCAATAATTTGTCTATTAAAAAAATCCGCCCTGTTCTGTCTGACACAGTTTTAGGTTATGTTAGGAAAAACCGAGAGCCCATGTCAAGTTAGCGGGACGTGTCTCCCGCGAAGGCCGCCGGTAGACGACTATACTATAGTCCTATAGAGATGGCCGATTAGGATTCGATTATCGCGCTAATCGAGTAGTTGCATTCGATTAATCGATTATTTGAATCGATTAGTCAGTCGTTCGATTAGTACTACAATCGATTATTTTCAGCAGATTACCGATTCGATTATCATATCCTAATGTGCCACAAAAAAATTGTATAATGCGACAGAAAAAATGTTTCATATAAAAAAAATGCTGATTCAAAAAAAGAGAATGTGATATAGAATATGAAAAAAATTATTCTCAATTAAAAAAGGAGATTAGTATGATGTACAATGAGTTTATTATTAGATTTTGTTCACACGCTTCATCGCATACCCAGCTGCAATAAACGCATTTTGAAATCTATAATTTTTCACAATTTTTTCATAATCGATTAATCGATTATTGAGGAAATCGATTAATTTTTCGCAATTAATCGATTATCATAATCGGGACGTTTCCGATTAGCCGATACATAGTAATCGATTATCTACCGCTCGATTTCCATCCCTAGACGCAGCCTAGACGTAAGACGACTAGAGGCGCATTCCAGTGTTGCCAGATGGCCTTGGCGCACTGATCTCTATATAACTGGATAGTGGACTGGTACCTTTTCTCCACGCTCAGCGTGACGCCAATAGAAGCCGGGCGAGGGGCTTGTGGGGACGAGGGACGCGGTAAACTGGGTGAAAGTCTTAGCGGGAAATTTGATTCGGTTCGGGCGGTTGAAGGTTAGATTGCACCGTTTATTCAACTGAACATAGTTTGAGTGACATAGTTCATCCGTAAAATAACCTCAAAAGCCGTTTTTGATAGCGAATGGCGGTCGGATGTAATCGGAAATAAAAGATTTGAACTGCCCGCTAAGACCTTTCACCAACAATATGCAAATGGCGCTGACCAGGGGGGTACCACTCAGCGGCCGCACTCCACTATCCAGTTATATAGAGATCAGTGCCTTGGCGGCTTTCCCTAAACCATCACTGGTTCCTCCTAAAAAACTCCTAAATAGCCCCCACCGAGCCACTGGCCTGAATAGTGCGGTAAATTAAGGGTAATTTTCACGATCGGTCAAATGTCGTCGAATATTTTTAATACATTTCCTGCTTGTGTATTGAGTATTTTGCTCGGGTCGCATTCGAATACCAGAAGCTGGAAAATTCCACCAATATATTTTTACGGTCTGCGAACTGACCCTAGTAGCAATGCCTGCAGTGAAAAGACTCTGAGCGAAGCCTTAATACAGAGCCGATACAGAATCTTTTGTGAGGTTAGGTTGAGGTTAGGTTAGCAGAATCTTCGTTCAGTCTGAGTGCAGGCTTACGCAAGATTCTGAATTTTGCAGATTCTGATGTCAGCCCCGCAGTCAAATGCGGAAATAGCTGGAAGCGATCTGCAGAGATCTTCAGTAAGCCTGCATGCAGCCTTACCTCATTTTGCTACTAGGGGAGGACAACGATAATGATGATTATAGTAATAACAATGATGTCGTATAGAAACATGTATTTGAATGTGTCTGTTCGCTTTTGCCGAATCAGGCATGAAACGTAGCGCACGCGTGCACGATATAACGTTTTATGGAGTTCGTGACTTTGTAATTTGAGCAAGGTAGTAAAAAATAAATTCCCAGTCGCGATATCTTCACGTCAATGAAGACGAATGTTACGGTCTGTTATCAGGACAAGCGAAGCGGGTCCGAGATTATAGGAGAAAAACTTCGTCACGTTCTGCGTGCACGCGCCCAACTGATTCGACCGGTTTTCGAGTATGAATAGGGGACGCTTGACCATGTTCGTCACAGAAGTATTTCACCGAAAGTACTAGGGGAGAGTCGGCTATATCGTACCACCGTAAATCGTCCCACTTCGAGATTGCGAATACCCGTTGAAAAATTCGCGATCTGGTGGCATAATATCAAAGTTTTCTTTACACATGCATGCAAAATCCTCGTTTGCCCACCGCTTACGGACGCCCAAAATGGCCGATTGCCGCACTGTGCACGGGGCGATGCGCAAAATCCCTTCACCGGTGGGCAAAGTACTTTGCCCACCGTCTCGGCTCCGCCTCGATGGGCAAAGTACTTTGCCCACCGGTGAAAGGATACCGCGCATCGCCCCCGTGCACAGTGCTGCAATCAGCCATTCCGGACGTCCGTATAAACCGTGAGCAAGATCTCGGATCTTGCATTACATTCATAAAGAAAAACAGTGTTCGATACGCGAGGCCAAACTCGCTTCTTGCGCACTGCGAGTCTGAAGGACGCACGAAGCCTCGGCTCCGCCTCGGCTTGTGCCTTCAGACTCGCAGTGCGCAAAACGCTCGTTTGGCCTCTTGTATCGAAATATACTATTTACGGTCGAGAAACGCGAAAACGGAGTTAGACGCGGCTGGACGCGATCGGCGAAAAGATACGCACAATTATATATCTATTTCACTAGTATTCAATAAGGATTTCGACAGTCAGCCCTATAAGGCTATTGTGTTTGTAAGGATCCACATAACGCTTTTCAGTAATGATGCATTAAAAGTGTGATCCTTCTTGGTTATTTTGCCGCGTTGACATTTGGGTTATGGTCACTACGAGAAAAATTCGAGATATTTTTGTAAAATAACGCGTAGTCGGCTAAATCGTACCGATGCTGGTCGGGCAAATCGTACCGGGGTACGTACTGTACCTGCCCTAGGTGTAAGTCCGGAACCAAAATAAAATTTCACTTCTTTTCGCAAATAATGACAGTTGCGGTGACCAACATTGATACGAAATACTTACGATGCATTAATTGCCTACAAGTTGTGTTTTTTGTTGAAGAACAATATTGAAATAGGTCATACACAATATTACACATTATAATTGTATCGAAAATGTTTTTCTGCTAGTATAGCATATTGGATTGTATAATATTCCAAAGTTTTACGAAATCAAGTGATATATATGCGGGTGTGCGGGTGCGGGTGTTATGAGTCGCACCTAACCATCATGACGTGCGACTCACAACGTGCGGGTGCATGAGTCGCACGCGTGATAGTTACGTGCGGCTCATACACCCGCACGTCTTGAGTCGCACGTCGTGATCGTTAGGTGCGACTCATAACAGCCGCACGACGTGAGTTGCACGTCGTGATGATCAGGTGCGACTCATAACACCCGCACGGCGTGAGCCGCACGTCCTGATAGTTTCGTGCGTCGCACAATAGGGTCGTTCAAAAAAAAAAAAATCAGATTTTGATTGTTTCGTGAAGATTGTATGATATGAAAGGAAATTACAGCATCCAATTGGAATTTATAATCGTCATTATTAATAAAAAACTAAGTTAAATATGAAGAAATTTCCGGCGGGAAGGAACGCGCTGTGATTGGGCGCCCTGTCGCGTGACGTCATAATTGGGTAGATTCGAACGAGCCCCATAAGAAATGTATTAGCTTGTTAGATTTTTTTGCTCCACACGTACTATTGTGATTCAAAATGAATATCGGTTTTGTAGAAGCACAATCAGACAATCTCCCGGAAGTAACCGTACTCATGATTACCGACTTTTTCTCCCAAAGTGAATATTTTAATGTGCCCAAAACCAGCGGTGTCAAACCTCGAAAAGAGGTTATGTTTCAAGATAATTAACTTTACATTTGGCGATAAAAAATCGAAGTTGATAACAATACCAACAGTTGTATTCGATTATTTAAACTCTATATGTTATAATATGTTTGTATGCTGTAATGATATAAACGTGCTGCGATTCTTCCGCTATACCATAACCTATGAAAATTGTTCTACCTCCCCGAGCTGAAAGAGAGGGTTATGGTGATGCTACAGTTGGTTATGTAGAGCTTAGAAGAGAAGGCAGTTTTTTTTATGTTCATGGAAAAGTGTGTCCAGAGCACAGGGTGAACAGTAAAGCATATAATGTTTCAATGATGGTCGATGAAGAGAAAGAATCGATTGACAGGGTGACCTGTGAGTGAGGTTAGGTCGCTCCGCCGAGCTAGTTCAAACCATTTCTTCCTCACCGTACCTCTTGGTACGGGTACAAATGTTTTCGATCGTGCCGACAAACTGGTATTTTGACACAGTGGAACGAAATACCACTGGTACGAACGTTTTTCTCTTATTTCTTTATTTTCATTCATTTTCAATGGGCCAGGTCCCGAGTTTACCCAATTATGACGTCACGCGGGAGCTTGTTTCATGGCGCCCAAGACGGGACCGTTTCAAATCGTATCATAATTTAAGTGCTTCAATTAACGTCTCGCCTTGGGTTTTTCGTGTTTTATGATTTTTACGGGGGTTTTTGGTACCTAAACTTTATTTTGGAACAATAAAAAAAAAAAATCGTGAACGACCCTATTGTTATCTGGGATGTGTTACCAGTAATATGCCTATTTTCTCTTCTCTTAAGAGTGGTACGATTTACCTAACCGGTGGTACGATTTACCCTACCGGTTGGCTAAATCGTACCGTTTGCAGAGGTTTAGAAAAAAAGTATTTTGATACCTTTACTATTAAACTGAACGAACGACGATTTTTCTGATGAATCATAAATGAATGTAGAGTACAAAAAAAATATGTCCATGATATTCGAATTGAAAATAAAATTTAAAAAATTCCAAAGTCCAAAGTGGTACGATATAGCCGACTCTCCCCTTGGTCATAGGGAGATCATATTGGGCTCATTTTCTTCGCAAAAGAATATAGTTTTCAGAAAAAAATAGAACATTGGGATTTTCGATCGCTCAACATTAAATTGTCTCCATTTCCCGAAACAATTGGATATTACGAAAAAATGCATTTTTTTTTAATCTGAAAAAAATCACAGACGTAGATATATGTATCCTACTCAGTGCTGTGTAATTTTCAGAGTGGGAGAGCCAGGCGTTTTTTTTTATGGCCTCAAATGTGTATTATGTTGATATAAGTACCTTTTATCGTGTGATACTTTCGGCAGACTACTTAAGTATTTAGAATTCAAGAATGGGTTTTTCGGTTCAAATAATATCTTTAATCATGTATTTTGGGCCAAATTATGTTGCTTCAACTTCAAGTTTAATAATTATTTGAACTAACATTGAAAATTCTGCAACTATAGGTCCAACGAATACAGCTCATAATCCACGTAAGTCTTTTCTATTTCCGAAGAATTTTCGTAACACAAAATATAATCTTTTACGTGGATTACGAGTATTCGTTGGACCTATAGTTGCAGAATAGTATATTGTGGAACTCATGGGCAAAAATGACGATTCCGAGTGAGTGTGAATATAGCCACACGAGCCGAAGGCGAGTGCGGATATCACACGAACTCAGAATCGTCATTGCCCACGAGGTGCACACGATATTTTTCCCAACAAATATGTAAAATTAGGCGAGTTTAGCCGTCTGTTGAAAATGAACAAAACTCACAAACCATTTCCCCACTGGTGGAGAAATGAAACCATTTCTCAACTAGTGGAGAAATAGTTTGCGTGTTTTGTCATCACCAGTGGTCAGAAGTAGTTCTGGGTCACTAGT
>JAFFZH010012680.1:0-36800 GCA_018420115.1 Euura saliciscinereae
AAAATATCAGTCCAGTAAAGAAACATCGGGATTGATAGTAGGCATAACAAATTGTTCATAATGTTATCGGAAAATATCAGCAAAGTAACGAAACATGGGGATTTATAGCCAGCATGACGAATTGTGTATAACAATATCGGAAAATATCAGTAAAGTAACGAAACATCGGGATTTATAGTCTGCATGACGAATTGTTTATAATAATCTCGGCAAATATCAGTAAAGTAACGAAACATCGGGATTTATAGCCGGCATGACGAATTGTTAGTAATAATATCGAAAAATCCCAGTAAAGTAACGAAACATCAGCATTTATATCAGACATGACGAATTTGGGAATGGCCTACTGGCGCACAAGCTAATGACGCACAGTAGTCATGACGCTCCGAAATTTGACACACGGTGCAATGGCACACTGAAAAATGACGCACGGAAAATTGACGCACCAATCCAAGTGGCACACGCTACTTCGAGACACGAGACACGAGACATATGACACACCCGTCATAGTTCAAAGGTAAACATATGATGTACATGACTTTGCCTTGTGTTTATAAAACAGTGCTACACGCAAGAAAATACACATTCAATTAAAATTTGAGCAGTAAGAACCAATACAAGACCTACAAAGAAAAAGCTAGTATACGATGAGAAGAATTGACGTGATCTGTGGGCGAAGAAGGTGGTCTAGTGAAGTAAGTCTCCGGCTAAGCATCCGTGGATCCCGGGTTTGATTCCCGGATCGTCCGTTAATTTTTCTCATCAGTTTTTTCAATAATTGGTATACACTTTCATATGACACACAAAACTTGAAGTCAAATTTCAGGCTTAATTTTCCCGATGCGTGACATTTCGGCACACGAGAAAAGTGACATACGACATTTCGGCACACCGTACGAACGGCGCACGGCGCACGATGTAGAAGTTCGCCACAGTGCTCTTTCCGCCAAAATTTTTAACAAACTTTCGAAGAACATTGATTTTTATGGAATTTTTGTTTCAATTAAACGAAATGGCTATATACACGGACAAAAGTTTGGCAAGCCACTGAAGGTTAGAAAAAGTTAGGCCAGCCAATCATACAACACACTCACACACACATGATACAACGCAGACGGTGTTCTAAGAAGGGTTAGAAAAAGTTAGATCAGCCAAATTTTCACTGTCTCAGACACCTTCTATATGCGAGTATTATGTGGGATGTGTGTACCGTGTGCCGAAATGTCGTATGTCACTTTTCTCGTGTGCCGAAATGTCGTGCGTTACTTTTCTCGTGCGCCGAAATGTCACGCATCGGGGAAATTAAGCCTGAAATTTGACCTCATGTTTTGTGTGTCATATGTCTCGTGTGTCGACGTAGCGTGCGCCACTTGGATTGGTGCGTCAATTTTCCGTGCGTCATTTTCCAGTGTGCCATTGCACCGTGTGTCAAATTTCGGTGCGCCATGACTACTGTGCGTCATTAGTTTGTGCGCCAATAATACCATCTCCGAATTTTTATCGGACAAATCGAATAATAACAATGTTAATAATGATAATATTGATAATGAAAATAATAATGATGATATAATAATGTAGTAATAATATGCTGAGAATAATGACAGAGACTTTGCTGTATCATCAGAATTAAGAAATTTTCTAGACATCCGGACATCCGATCACGTACTTTACTGTTATAATAATGTATGATAATATAATAATATCCAAAAAACAGTGGAGCAACAAAACAAAGAAACTCGCACGGAGGTGTCGACCTGGGGCGCGTGGCCCGCGTGGTGCGATCTGAAGCACGTAGCGGCATGTGGCGGCCCCTGGGGGTAGAAATGGAAACTGCAGACGTCCGCATTTCCGTACTTTAATATATAGATTTTTGAGGAAAAATAAAAAACAACGTGAAGGCAAAACGTCGTATCCACCATTTTTTTTTCTTGAATTTTGTTTGTGTTTGTTTGTTTCCAAATACCTGTAAAAACTCGTGGAACGCAAAAAAAAAAAATCGAAATCGACGTCGTTTCGAAAAATTCGATAAACGAAATCGCAGTTAAAAGCAGAAGGTCATATTTGCCCATCTTACGACCTTTTGCACGTACATTTTTCGATCTCGTAATTTCAATTGATACGTTTCGAACGTTTTCAGAGCGATTGGCGTGAAAAAAAATTCTATGACTTTATGTCATTATAAACAGCAAAAAGACCAATAGCACATGCTCGAACGTTCTATTTTCCAGTACAATGAAACCTCACTTATACTTATTTCAATCGAGTACGCCATAAAATACATACATATAAGTGAGAATAACGTGAAAAAAAACTAATTGAGAGTCAAGTGGTTCGACAGCTTCCACGTCAGCATTGCAATTGTTCAGACACATCATCAACAGGTGAAAAAAACCTGTTCTGTAGATACACGTAGAAATATTTTTGCATCAAGGAGTAAAATATTCTCGATACAACAAGGATACAATATTCAAACTGAGAATATTTGAATTATTGATTTCAATTCCAACAGCCAAACTGGAACTCATGGACGTATATCGGAAGCAATCAACTTTTGAAGTGTTGTGTCACGAAATATTTAACAGCGCACTTAACATTTTGTAGCACGTATGTCCTGCAGGTGGTAAGATTCATTGAATCGTCAAAAACAAAAATTATGCGTACATCATCACGATATAGATAAAATGTGTTTTTTGAATGTTATGCTCTTTGTTTGGAACCATTTTATTCTCTACATTTTATGGTACACGGAATGTTCAAACCATTTTCAACATGTCAGGTTCCACTCGATTCGTCAAGTATTGTCATGATATCCTGATTTCAGTTTTAGCAATCAACCCAGTCTGGGATGCCGGAATCCACCGTAAGTTTAAGATACAGAGATTTTGGGTAATGACAAATATTCACTTGTTGTTCGAATTTAGCTCAAGCGAGTCGAGCACCGCGGAATGACGACTTAATCACAGTCCTCTTTACTTAAATTTTAGTTCGGGTGAGAAATGTCGAAAGACGACTGTCAGTACTTGCGCATGATGTTAGACAGATGTCCGCCAGTAAGTTCAAAACAATGTCACCCAATGAAGATATTCAAGTCATAGCTACTAAGACATGCGTCAAATATTGACAAAGTACAATGGTGTCATGATGTACCTATTTTATTTTCAGTTATCGGTTCCGAAATGACCAACGGAGACGCTGGTAAGTGATGAGTGGATACGCTCACTTGACCAATTTATACGTCTACCAAACCGCTCGAATTATCTTTGCCTTCGTATTCTGGAAAATCATTCCGTTTGATATTCAGGACCTCTCTATTTCTATTTCAGCTGCTTTGACGAGTGCCGGAAACTATCTCAAAAACTCTGTAAATTCTCTCCTAGCGGGTAACACGGGTGAGTTGAAGACGACTTTTACCCTTTAAAAATGTTTTTGTGATCTACTGTTCGCTTCACATATCATGCGTCGATTGATGAATTTCCACTCTGTCATGATACGCCTATTTTATTTTCAGCACCCAACCCAGCAATTGTTGCCGGATTCTTGAGTAAGTGACACTCATTCGAAAAATACATCAAGCCTAGCTTGATTTTCACCCGCTGTTGTTAGCACTGAGTGAGAGTCGAAGACGACTTGATCATAACCTCTGTATTTCAATTTCAGATTCTATCGACGTAGTAAGATCCAAAATGATAAGGGATTCGCAAAAAACGGGAACGGCAGCCAGACGTGAGTTGAAGATGATTGTGCTCATCTAGAATATCGCGCCTCAATTAGCACTTGAAAATTGTCTAAATTATTGAGTTATCTTTCAATTTCCAGATACCAGCGATCGGATCGATCATACTGTGCGCATATTTACTCACGTATTCGACTCAATCAACCCCCTAGTCAATGCGATTTTGGATACTGCTTTCAGGCGTGCCCCTAGTAAGTTGGAAACAATCGTACCATTAGAAATATAATTGTCATACTGATCTATCGTTTGCTACGAACCAAATTCCAATTAGGCTTTCATAAATTGATCTACATATTTCCTCAGCCTCCAGTTAGGCGAACGTATTTGATACTCAACATTCGATCCCTGATTACAATTGTACCACCAGTTTAGTACTGCTAAACTACGATCCTGAATATTTTGACTTTTTATATTGTTTCCAACATCAACTAAAATATGATGATTTCTGAAATTATACTTTCAATGTGTTCTGGTAATTGCCATCGAATCGTAATTTCACTTTCTCAGAAAGAACTGGATAATCATAAATCCCATGCCAGTCCTGCTGAACCGAAGCAGCGGAAGAGACTATTGGTTAGTGTCATCGACAGTATCTGCACCTGATACGAAGATGCTGAATATATTTATTCACTAATTTTGGTGAATCCATTCGCAGGCCACTTCTTAGCAGCTATCGCGGAGCGGAATATTCGGAACCGCTTGTGCCAATCTGAAGAACTGTTTGTGGAAGAACGTAAATCAGCTGCTGGACGAGAGACTACCACTTTCTTCCAGCACGTCTTCCAATTGATTACTGAATGTATATATATCAGTAAGAAAAATGTAAAGCTGCATAAGATTGTGAGCCATGAAAATCAATTTCGAAAATATTCATTAGCTGTATCGTACAAATTTTCCATTTTCCAACACAGATTCCAAATACAAACCAATAAAGACATTCAGAGGCCCTTATAAAAACGATTACTTTTTCCTTCCGAGTCACGTGACATGTGAAAAGGTTTTTTTATTTGCAACACCTGCATGAAAAGTTTGATTCCGTTCGGACCGCTAAACCGATTTGGATGAAATTTGCAAGGCATACTGTTCTTATTCCGAGGCTGTGCCAATAAAGTTTTCAAACGTCGCTCGCTAACCATGTTTGAATAGGAAATACCGTGAGGAATATTACGATACAGATAATTAGTGATCAAACACTGATTATCCGAAAATAGTGATTTAAAAACCGAAAGACCGAAAGACCATCTAGATATGACAATATTGACAATAGTCAATTGTACATGCGTGCTATAGCCGAGAATCTTCAAAACAAACTCGTATCAAGGTGCACGAAAACAAACGGAGACGAGAAATAGTTAGGGAGCTAGGTGCCAAAATTTCTATATGATCTGATCATGTGGCAGACGTTATTAAGATCAGTGTTTGTATCACAAGAAACGTTGAGGACCGCGTCTGCCACCATGGTAAGGCTGACTTTCTGAGTTACAGCGCTTGAAAATGTTTAAAAAAAATAGTGTGGTAAATTATTCGATCAGGTCCGCCCTTTGAACCGATGGCTGCTATCATCCCCAAACTCACAAAAACGCAAAGGCATATATCCAGACCGCTGACTTTCCACAGGCAGACCATTTAAGTATATATTTTTTTAAACTCTACGCTCGCGCCAATTTCCAAGTAAAAAAATTCGCGCCTACAACGTGTCAATGCAAATAATTAATGTTACATATAAACAATCGATAGGAGCAATTTTGAAAACGTGTTTCAAATATTCGGGTTAACACTATGAGCATTGAAAATGCT
This sequence comes from Euura saliciscinereae, assembly GCA_018420115.1. NCBI lineage: Eukaryota > Metazoa > Arthropoda > Insecta > Hymenoptera > Tenthredinidae > Euura > Euura saliciscinereae. Next base: position 5,531 of record JAFFZH010012680.1, read on the forward strand.
TCTATTTAGAAAGTGTAGGTGGTGGGTATGGGTGTCCGATCGGCAAACTTAACATTTTGAGCAACAGATGTAACGTTAAATCGTCACGGAAGTCGGATATAAAACACATGTGAGGTTTGAAAGTTTTTTGTTTTAATATGAACAAGAGAACCGGATGTGTATTATTATATGGTCAGTTATCCCGCGAGTAATGGAAGCGAGTACGTGGAAAACGTTAACTGATGCCGAGCGATCCAAATTATATTGCAAATACAAATTGGGTATAAATGACGGGAATAACTTTGAGTGTGAAAAACCTAGAATTTCTGAGCTTGAAAGAATTGAATTGTTTCGGGAATGTGAACGAAAGACACAGTGCATAAAAAACATAAAAGTTCAGCGGAACGCCCTCAAAAATGTATGTGAAAAAAAATATATAAATGAATGAAAAATTATAAGAAACATTTTCAATGCCTAAGAATCTTTCCCCACCGGTAAAACCTGTAGATATTACATTATTATAACAACTTCTTTTACTTTTCTTTTTTTTTTTACATTCTTTTATTTTGTACTAATAAACTTTTTTTTTTTTATTACGACTTTAATTGACTAACGCTGAACTTTCTTGAATAAAGAAACAAAAAATTTAATAATCATAAAACTATTACCTAATGATAACAATAATCAGCCGTAATACCCGCTTTTCCTTGAACTTCTGCGCGAACTTGGAAAAATTGTACACCTCAAAGTCGGTCACCAAAATGTCTGCCTTTTGTTTTTTGTCTTCCGGGAGTCCTAATGAATCGAATGGGCGCAACTAGAACCATGATCAAATGATTTAGTAGAGCTTTTTCTTTACATTTTTACGACCTCATCCCGCGATTAATCAGCGGTCTGGATGTCTGCCTTTTCGTTTTTGTGAATTTGGGGATGATAACAACCATCAGGCCAAAGGGCAGACATGTTCAAATAATTTACCAGACCTTTTTTTTACATTTTTGAAGCGCTGTAACTCGAAAAGTCAGCGACATACGACCTTTATCGACTGGACCAAATCGATTCGTATTGATCTGAACTTTCATCCCTATCAATTTGAAACATGATCAAATCATATATCATTTTGGCACGCAGCTCCCTAACTAATGCTGGAGTCAGGCTTTACCCACCGTAGCCGGTTTTCACTTGATTGCACTGATATCGAAGCCTACGCGTCACGAACGCGAAAAAGAATTAGTTAGCGGTATTCTATATTGAATTCCGAAGATTTATATTGCAAAACTTCTTTATTTCATGCACTAATAGAGAAATTATATTGTATTCTGCATAAAATGATAAACGCCCAATATGGCCGCGACCACGAGTTGACATCGACAATTATTATTTTATGCAGAATACAATGGAATTTCTCTATTAGTGCATGAAATAAAGAATTTTGCAATATAAATCTTCGGAATTCAATATAGAATACCGCTAACTAATTCTTTTTCGCGTTCGTGACGCGCAGGCTTTGATATCAGTAAAAACAAGTGAAAACCAGGTACGGTGGGTAAAGCCTGACTCCAGCATGCTCTTAAGGGCTGAAAGAGTATAAGTACACACAATGAAAAATGTGTCCCCTCGTGCGATACTATTCGCATACGTATACTCAAACTTGATTGCAGAAGAAAAATACTATGGAATAGAATATTGCGCAGCAAGAAGATAAGCTCGGTCTTTTTAAGCTGACCGTTAGCTTGCAATACAAGTCATAGGCAATTTATTGCACGCGAGGCGGAGACGAGTATGAATCATACTCGCGTTAGATAATGTGAGTGTGAGGAAGTAGAAACGGTCATCTTAGTACGGCTGGCCGTTTTCAGGCACGGAATCGCGAATTTTGGACGCGTGATTCAATTTTTCGCGAACCAAAGTCAGCAAACTTATTACCAGGAGAGTGTGAGGAGGTAGAAAAAGTTCGTCAAGTACCGGCGTCGGGACGCGTAAAAATTCGACTTTCGGACATTTTCGTTCGAAATCGCGATTTTTCCACTCGTCATGTACGCGCGTCGGGACGCGTAAAAGTTCAATTTTCTACTCGTCATGTACGGGCGTCGGGACGTGTAAAAATCCAAATTTCGGACATTTTCGTTCGAAAAGGCTATTTTTTCACTCATCACCCGTGTAGAAATTCATCGTGGCATGCCCTAAGACTGAAATGGGCCATATGAGGCTGATTTGTGGCTTACCACACTTGCACCACTGTCCGGGTCCTGAATAGGCGCTACCGTGGCATGCCTTAAGACCAGGACTGAATAATCCGGACACATCCGTGGCATGCCACAATCCTGCAAAATACTTGATTGTGATTGATTTATGCACTTTTATCAATGGAAAATGTACTCAAACGATGATTTTGGGTTCGAATTAGAATTTTCAGCTACTGAAAATTCGATTTAAGACAATCACAATTGATAAGGCATTGTCTCGTATTGGTTGTGGCTGCCAAACTTGCACCACTATCGTGGCTCTGAAGTGGCGCGGTAGTGTCACTGCCCAAGATACCGAGTAACTCCATTTTGGTTAAAATATGGAATGCCTTATCACCGCCAACTTGTTGTTCCTATCCATGCCCGATTATGGCGCTAGCGTGGCCGGCAGGAGAAATTGATTGCAATACGGTGGTTGTATTAGCAGCAGAATGGAAATTTGGAGGTTATGTACATCGCAGTAACCATTATAATTCATTGATTGTGGTGCACAACTATTATTAAAAATGTGTGATAGACGAGCAGTAGGTTCTCACTTGGAGAATTATTTGTTACCTTAAAAGAGATGTAAAAGATACTGTATATATCCACAAAGCCTTGTGAGCGAATACTCACGAACCTTATTGTTCCTGTTTATTTTTAGTTCGTAAAAGATTTTGAAGGTACTATATTATTTATAATTTAACATTATTACAACAAAAAAAGTTTGCGACTTATCAATTTTCTATATTAATACCTGTATCGCGTGTCTAATGGCATAAGGTCGTAAGCGCCAAAAACGCGATTTTGGTGGCAAAAGGTCGTATAATTTTTTTTTTCACGCCATTCGCTCTGAAAACGGTCAAACCGTGTAGATCAATTGAAATTATGAGATTGAAAAATGTTAAGTGCAAAAGGTCGTAAGTTTGGCGGATACGTCGTCTTGCATTACAATTTTCAAGGAAAATTAAAAAACAATGTAAAGGCAAAACGTCGTATTATTTTTTTTCATGATTTTTAATGATTTTTCCAAATAGTTGTAAAAACTCGTAAAACGCACAGATAAATCGGAAAAACGACCGTTTCGAAAATTTATGAAAAAAAAATACTAAGATAAAAGGAGAAGGTGGCTCGGGGTAAAAGACTTAACTCCTATGCTTATACACAGGAGTTATAGTATATTGTGCACCAAGGGAGCAGCGAAAACGTCTGATGCGACCGTGGTGCACACGATATTTTATTCCACACATGAACGGAAGCCGATTTCGCGGGCAGATCAGTGCTTACATTTTAGGTTATGTGACGTAACTAGACTAGTCACGGTCTTTTGCTCGGTACGGCAGAGCAAACTGGTAGATAAATTCTTTATTCACTGTCTTCACTCCCACAGCGGGAGTAGAAACTTCTCGGTCGGTAAAACCGCTCTTTGGCCCCCGAAAATAGATAGCGAAATCGGCCTTACCGGTCATGTATGGAATAAAGTCTTTTACCCCGAGCCATTTTGAGATAGGTCTTTTCAAAATGGAAACAAAAGCATAAGACAATATTAATAGCGGCCGTCGACTTGTGAATGATGTTCAACTGCTGCTCAAAATAATTGAACTCTTTGAGATTGGGGTAATGGGAAGGAAAGGTAAGTGAACAAAAAAAAATGCATCCACTTCAATTCCTTCCCAGAACAACGTCTGCGTTGTATCAGTGGCTGTCCTCACTTGTTCTAACCCTTCCCAGAACACCGTCTGCGTTCTATCATGTGAAATCAAATTAGTGCATAATAACTCCGTGTAGAATAAAACTCGTGCTTGATAATGTCGTGTAGAATAATGCTCGTGCATAATAATGGCGTGCAGAATAAAAACTATGGGGAAATATATTTTTATCTCGATTTCACAAAAACGTGTAAAGTAAAATCCGTGTAAAATACATCCGTGTACGAAAAAAACTGTGTATAATACCGCAGCGAGAAAAGAGACACAAATTTCGCGCTGAATCACACCGTGCTCAATAAAATCTGTGTAAAATAATGTTGTGTAAAATAACGCCGTGCATAATAACGCCGTGTAGAATAATTTTGTGTATAATATTGTCTGAGGCAAATCTAGTTTGAGTCAAATCGGACTTCTCCCGATAAGAGAAGAAGGTCGTAAGCGCCATTTTAATGTTTTTTCATTTTTCACGATTTTTCCAAATAGCTGTAAAAACTCGTGAAACGCAAAGATAAATTGAAATCGACGTCGTTTCGAAAAATTCGATAAAAATATTGGTAGTTAAAAGCAGAAGGTCGTATCCGCCCAACTTACGACCTTTTGCACTTACATTTTTCGATTTCATAATTTCAATTGATCTATACGCTTCGAACGTTTTCAGAGCGATTGGCGTGAAAAAAAAAATATTATACGACTTTATGCCATTATATAAACCGCAAAACGTCGTATAATGGCGCTTACGTCCTTATGTCATTAGACACGCGACATACGTTACCACTTTTATGTTCATCACCTACGTTAAGTTATTGACGTGGTAGGGGGTCTGTGTGCTGTGTATAATTACGACGGATCGGACGAATTCTAACCAGAAACCTATTTCTAACGAAGTAAGTGGCTACCTTCAACATGAACAAGATCTTTGGTCTTCTTGTCGCCTCATTGGTGTGCGTCGGCGTTGCCAGCGGTAAGTTACAGACCAATAGCACATGCTCGAACATTCTATTTTCCAATACAATGAAACCTCACTTATGCTTATTTCAATCGGGTATGCTGGAAAATACATACATATAAGTGAGAATAACGTACAAAAAAACTAATTGAGATTCAAGTGGTTCGATAGCTTCCACGTCAGCATTGCAATTGTTCAGACACATCATCAACAGGTGAAAAAAACCTGTTCTGTAGATACACGTAGAAATATTTTTGCATCAGGGAGTAAAATATTCTAGATACAACAAGGATACAATATTCAAACTGAGAATATTTGAATTATTGATTTCAATTCCAATAGCCAAACTGGAACTCATGGACGTATATCGGAAGCAATCAATTTTCCAAGTGTTGTGTCACGAAATATCGCGTGTCTAATGATATAAGGACGTAAGCGCCATTATACGACGTTTTGCTGTTTATAATGGCATAAAGTCGTATAATTTTTTTTTTTTCACACCAATCGCTCTGAAAACGTTCGAAGCGTATAGATCAATTGAAATTACGAGATCGAAAAATGCGAGTGCAAAAGCTCGTAAGTTGGGCGGATATGACCTTCTGCCTTTATCTACCAATATTTTTTAACGAATTTTTCGAAACGACGTCGATTTCGATTTATCTTTGCGTTTTACGAGTTTCTACAGCTATTTAAAAAAATCGTGAGAAATAAAAAAAAATCAAAATGGCGCTTACGACCTTCTGCTTTTAACTAGCAATATTTTTTATCAAATTTTTTTAAATGGTCGTTCTTTTAATTTATCTTTGCGTTTCACGAGTTTTGACAATTATTTCGAAAAATTATAAAAAAATTGAAGAAAAAAATGGTGGATACGACCTTCTGCTTTTCCCGGGGTGGGAAAATTGAGAGACAACCTCCGAAAATTTAGCGATAACCTTAAAGGCTTTCAGGGTCAACCTTGAAAATCGAGGGAAGAACCTGGATAGTTCAGGGTCAATCCTAAGAGTTGAGGGATGGCCCTTAAAATTCGGGTAAGACCCTGTATAGTTGAGACTCAGCCCTGTAAAGTTGAGGGTCACTTTGAGATCACAATTGAGATTGCTAATTCATCCTGAAATCTTTACGGTTAACCGTAAAGCGTTAATGGTATCCAAACCTTCAACCCTAAAGGAAGATTTCCAAGAGTCAAAAGGTTGACTCCGGAAATCAGGGGTCGACCCTTAATGGTTGAAGAGTCAACCCCAAAGCCGGAAAAGTGACGGTGAGAATTAGTTCCCAAGTCGAGGACAACCCTCAAGTCGAAGGCAACCCTCAAGTCGAGGGTCTCCCTCATTCAATGCCCTATTTCAGGGTTAACACTGAAGTTGAGGGGACCCCCGTTTGAGAGCTGGTCCTCAAGTTGAAGGTATCCCTCAATTAAGGGTCGACCGTCAAGGTAGGGGTACGAAATCACCCTGAAAGTTGAGGGGTCAGTTGAGGGTGATATTTTGAGGGTTTTTTTCCGTAAGGGTTAACTGCGATTTCTTTTATTGAATTTTTCGAAACGACGTCGATTTCAATTTTTCTTTGCGTTTCACGAGTTTTTACAACTATTTGGCAAAATTATTGAAAGTCGTGAAAAAAAATGGCGCTTAGGACGTTTTGCCTTTACGTTGTTTTTTATTTTTCCTCCAGAATTGTAATGAATGAACGACGTATCCGCCAAATTTACGACCTTTTGTACTTACATTTTTCGAATTTGTAATTTCAATTGATCTATACGTTTTGGCCGTTTTCAGAGCGAATGGCGTGAAAAAAAATTGTAACCTTTTGCTAGGGGCCGTCCATTTATTACGTAAGGCGTTTTGGGGGGGGGGGGGGGGGTTCAACATTTCTTACTTAGTCTTACTTGGGGGTGAGGGGGACTCTGAAGACATCTTACGTAAAATTTTTATTTTCTTTTTAATCCGAAATCAGCTCCACATTGCACCAAAATTTCCCTAGGCCCCATGTCTGTCACGATTTTTGTAATCACTTTGAATATTTCAGGTATTTATTCAATCTTACGTAAGATTTCGGGTGGAGGGGGGGGGGGGGGTTTTTCCAATTCTTTCGATTTCTTACTGGAGGGGCGGGGGGGGGTCAAAAATGGGCGAAAATTGTCTTACGTAATAAATGGACGGCCCCCTACCGAAATCGCGTTTTTGGCGCTCACGACCTTATGCCATTATACACACGATATTCAACAGCACACTTAACATTTTGTAGCATGTATGTTGTGCAGGTGGTAAGATTCATTGAATCGTTAAAAATAAAAAAACTATGCGTACGTCATCACGATATAGATAAAATGTGTTTTTTGAACGTTATGCTCTTTGTTTGGAACCATTTTATTCTCTACCTTTTATGCTACACGGAATGTTCAAACCATTTTCAACACGTCAGGTTCCACTCGATTCGTCAAGTATTGTCATGATATCTGATTTTTGTTTCAGGAGTCCACCCAGCCGCGGGTACCAGAATGAAGAGTAAGTTGAAGATACAGAAACTTTCGATAATGACAGATATTCACTTATTGTTCGAATTTATAACGTTACGCTCTTTGTTTGGAACCATTTTATTCTCTACATTTTATGCTACTAGCTCACAATAGCGCGCTTTGCGCGCTTCTGAAACAGACTTTCCGATGGTTATTATAGCGCTTTTTTTCTTACATTAGTTTTTACGGCACAGGCATTAAGAAGCCACTTTTTGACGCCTGTTTTCGTTCCGGCAAGTGGCACTTTACACCGCTAAGTTCAAAGTTGCGGTATAAAGTCTTTATTCCGCAACTTCGATGCGCAGTTCGAAGTGCGCATGTCGAACTTGCGGAATAAAGTCTTTATACCGCAGGTTACCCCCTCTCTATACGAAATTCGTGCTGAACCCATAACCTTGCCGAATAAACAGTTACTTTCTGCGCATTCCACATAAATATCTATTGCTGACCTATATTTTTAAATCTTCACCAACCAATTCTAATTTAATCGGTGTATCATAAGCTGTGTAGGTTCAATTGAAATGTATTCGATTGAATACGAATCTGCTCACCGAACGGATCACCATAAAACTATTTTTGTGGAGTTACCTCAAAATATGTTACGTTATATTTTGAGAACGATTGATTCAAATTAATTTGAGCGTTTACTTGTTATCGAAAAAAATTCAAATGAGATGGTGGATCGGAATTTCAGCATCCGGTTACTGGATACGATACTATGCGAATAATTAGCAGAATTTTGGATAGATTATCATGCCCATCGTTTGCGCGTTTTTTGCGCAAACAGCACCCACAACAATTTATCAGTAATTATTATCTGTACCATTGAATAAAAAAATTCCAATGCTGCGAAGCTGGTACCAAAATCCAGTATTGCCCATGCGCCGAGAGCGATCCAATATCCGTGCTTTCCAGTTCCCAGGCAAAGAAAGCCGTGAAAATGATAGTGAATTTAGGTGACCAGCGAAAATGGTGCATAATTCTAATGACTTTAGTTCGTCCGGTTTCATTTCGGTTGAATCAGCAGAAAAAAAGTTACCAAAATCATTCATTTTGGAATGTTACATTTTTCTGTTTAATCAACCCGGTGGAAACTTACACCTCTGTCTCGAAATACAACGAAAAATATTGTGTGTAAGTTTCATTCAGGATTAGGCAGACAAAACGTTACATTCCGAAATTACTGATTCTGGAATGTTACTTGTTTGCTGCTTAATCAACCTGAATGGAACCGAAGGAACTGAAGTCATCAGAATTACGCATCATTTTAGCTATCCACCCTGATTCGGTATCATTTTCACGGCATTCTCTTGCTTGGCAACTGGAACGGACGGAATTGAACCACTCCCGTCGCATCTGCACTAATGAATTTTGATACCAGCTTTGTAGATTTGAACCTTTTATAAGTTCTAAAAAGTTCACGAGAATTCTGTTGCTGCAAAACAACCATTCCTCATTACTTTCGCCAACAGAAACGTAGGCAGATTGTTCTATATTTTCTTTTCAAATATCTATTAATTTCAAGTCAGTTTCGAAATTCTGACCGATAATCTCCACATCCTGATTCACTCACCTCCAGACCGCAACATTTTTTATTTGCTTCTTAATTTTGTCTGTAGTTGTCCTTGCTTTGAAACGTTTTTCTGAATTTTCTTCAGATTTTTCGGACAAATTTACCCTTTCCGAGTTATGATTTTTTTCGACCGAAAAACGGACCATTTTTAAAAACCTGAAAAAATTCACAAAAACCGTATGATAAACGGAGAACAGACTCCCGCTCGTGAGAATATGGGCTGAATTTTTCTTATATTTTTTTTACCCGATCAAAACTTTTTTTCGTCAAGAACGTACACTAAAACCACGACTTTCATCCACCCATAAATATATCAATACTATTTTTGAACTGGAAGGATGAAAAAAATCAAATTCACCTGATCGTATACTGCAAGGAATCAATTCGATCAAATATTCGATATATCAAAAGTGAGATATGGGTTGTTTCAGTGAGTGATTAATCATTCCTGGGATGTGATCAAAACTTACATAACTATCGCCGTACCCGTTACGTTACTCATAGAAAATCTACCTTTGCATATACATATTCTGCCACAAACGAAGACAAAGCAAATTTTCCTCGATCAAGGTTATGTAAAGACTATTAAATTGTACCTCAAACATACCTTTCATCGAAATCAATTCAGCTGTTAAAAATCTTGAACTTAATTCATTCGCCTCTTCAAAGCTTCGCGATTACAGGTTATTACGCTTTTCAAACGGCGCGATAAAATCAATTCAGCCATTCAAAATCTTGACATTTCGTCCGCCTCTTCAAAATTTCGCGCTACAGGTTATCGATTCGAATCGCGCCTGTCAAAAACAACAGCTTGCGGAAAGGTGGTTACGGCAATGCGAGAAGCAGCGAGATCCAGCGATAGATGCGATAAATAATCGTGACAACTAACTTTTTAATGAGGGACACGGAATGTTCAAACCATTTTCAACACGTCAGGTTCCACTCGATTCGTCAAGTATTGTCATGATATCCTGATTTTTGTTTCAGGAGCCCACCCAGTCGTGGCTACCAGAATCAACAGTAAGTTAAAGATACAGAGATTTTCAATAATGACAGATATTCACTTGTTGTTCGAATTTACCTCAAGCGAGTCGAGCACCGCGGAATGACGACCTAATCACAGTCCTCTTTACTCAAATTTCAGATGACGTGGCAAATGTCAAAAGCCGACTGTCAGCTCTTGCGGATGATGTTACACGGATGACCGCCAGTGAGTTCAAAACAATGTCAACCAATGAAGATATTCAAGTCGTAACTACTAAGACATGCGTCAAATATTGACAAAGTACAATAGTGTCGTGATGTACCTATTTTATTTTCAGTTAGTTCCCTGACCAACGCAGACGCTGGTAAGTGATAAGTGGATACACTTACATGACCAATTTATACGTTTACCAAAACGCTCGAATTGTATTCTGGAAAATCATTCCGTTTGATATTCAGGACCTCTTATCTCTATTTCTATTTCAGCTGCTTTGAGGAGTGCCGGAAGCTATCTCGAACACGCTGTAGCTTTTATCCTAGCGGGTAACGGGAGTGAGTTGAAGACGAGTTTTACCCTTTAAAAATGTTTTTGTGATCTACTGTTCGCTTCACATATCAGGGTGAAGTCGAGAAATCGTTTTAATTGACCGAGATTTTCTATTTTGATTCTTCATATTTCATTATTTTTTTCACATATTGCCATTGTATCATGCGTCAATTGGTGAATTTCCACTCCGTCATGATACGCCTATTTTATTTCCAGGAACCAAATCAGGAGTTGCTGACAGGTTCGCGAGTAAGTGACACTCATTCGAAAAATACATCAAGCCTAGCTTGATTTTCATCCAGCTGTTGTTAGAACTGAGTGAGAGTCGAAGATGACTTGATCATAACCTCTGTATTCCAATTGCAGGGTTTGTCAGCCCCGTAAGAACCAGAATGATAACCGATTTGCAAAGAACTGGAGAGGCAGCCGGACGTGAGTTGAAGACGATTGTGCCTATCTAGAATATCGCACCTCGATTAGCACTTGAAAATTGTCTAAATTATTGAGGTATCTTTCAATTTCCAGGTACCAGCGATCAGATCAAAGGTGTTGTGACCAAATTTACTGAAGGATTCGAGGCAATCAACCCCCTAGTCGATGCGATTTTGGATGCTGCTTTGTTTGCCATTAGTAAGTTGGAAACAATCGTACCGTTAGAAATATAATTGTCATACTGGGATCTATCGTTTGCTACAAACCAAATTCCAATGAGGCTTTCATAAATTGATCTATTTCCTTAGCCTCCAGTTAGGCAAATGTATTTGATACTCAACATTCGATCCCTGATTTCAATTGTAACACCTGCACCAGTTTAGTACTGCTAAACTACGATCCTGAATATTTTGACTTTTTATATTATTTCCAACATCAACTAAAATATGATGATTTATTATTATACTTTCAATGTGTTCTGGTGATTACGAGATCGAAAAATGTAAAGTGCAATAGGTCATAAGTTTGGCGGATACGTCGTTCTTTCATTACAATTTTTGAGGAAAAATAAAAAACAACGTGAAGGAAAAACGTCGTATCCACCATTTTTTTCTTCTTGAATTTGTTATGATGTTTCCGAATACCTGTAAAAACTCGTGAAACGCAAAGAAAAATCGAAATCCACGTCGTTTCGAAAAATTCGATAAAAGAAATCGCAGTTAAAAGCATAAGGTCGTATTCGCTCAACTTACGACCTTTTGCACTCACATTTTACGAACTCGAAATTTCAATTGATACGTTTCGAACGTTTTCAGTGCGATTGGCGTGAATAAAAATTCTACGATTTTATGCCATTATAAAAAGCAAAAAGACCAATAGCACATGCTCGATCGTTCTATTTTCCAATACAATGAAACCTCACTTATACTTATTTCAATCGGGTACGCTGGAAAATACATACGTATAAGTGAGAATAACGTAAAAAAAACTAATCGAGAGTCAAGTGGTTCGATAGCTTCCACGTCAGCATTGCAATTATTCACACACATCATCAACAGGTGAAAAAAACCTGTTATGTAGATAAACGTAGAAATATTTTTGCGTCAAGGAGTAAAATATTCTCCATACAACAAGGATACAATATTCAAACTGAGAATATTTGAATCATTGATTTCAATTCCAACAGCCAAACTGGAACTCATGGACGTATATCGAAAGCAATCAATTCTTCAAGTATTGTGTCACGAAATATTTAACAGCACACTTAACATTTTGTAGCACGTATGTTCTGCAGGTGGTAAGATTCATTGAATCGTTAAAAATAAAAACTATGCGTACGTCATCACGATATAGATAAAATGTGTTTTTTGAACGTTATGTTAATTCTTTGTTTGGAACCATTTTATTCTCTACATTTTATGCTACACGGACTGTTCAAACCATTTTCAACATGTATTCGTCAAGTATTGTCATGATATCCTGATTTTTGTTTCAGGAGTCGACGTAGCCTGGAGTGACGGACTCAAGAGTAAGTTTAAGATACAGAGATTTTCGGTAATGCTAGATATTCACTTGTTGTTCGAATTTAGCTCAAGCGAGTCGAGCACCGCGGAATGACGACTTAATCACAGTCCTCTTTACTTCAATTTTAGTTCGGGTGAGAAATGTCGAAAGCCGACTGTCAGTACTTGCGCATGATGTTAGACAGATGTCCGCCAGTAAGTTCAAAACAATGTCACCCAATGAAGATATTCAAGTCATAACTACTAAGACATGTGTCAAATATTGACAAAGTACAATAGTGTCATGATATACATATTTTATTTTCAGATAGCGAATCCCAGATGACCACCGCAGACGCTGGTAAGTGATAAGTGGATACACTTACTTGACCAATTTATACGTCGACCAAAACGCTCGAATTATCTTTGTCTCCGTATTCTGGAAAATCATTCCGTTTGATATTCAGGACCTCTCTATTTTTATTTCAGATTCTTTGACGAGTGCCGGAAACCATCTCAAAAACTCTGTAGCTTCTATCCTAGCGGGTAACGTGGGTGAGTTGAAGGGGACTTTTACCCTTTAAAAATGTTTTTGTGATCTACTGTTCGCTTCACATATCATGCGTCGATTGGTGAATTTCCACTCTGTCATGATACACCTATTTTATTTTCAGGAAACAAAGAAGAAATTGTTGCCGGTTTCGCGGGTAAGTGACACTCATTCGAAAAATACATCAAGCCTAGCTTGATTTTCATCCAGCTGTTGTTAGAACTGAGTGAGAGTCGAAGACGACTTGATCATAACCTCTGTATTCCAATTTCAGATTCTGTCGACGCAGTAAAATCCAGAATGACAACCGATTTGCAAAGAACTGTAGGGACAGCCGGACGTGAGTTGAAGACGATTGTGCCCATCTAGAATATCGCGCCTCAATTAGCACTTGAAAATTGTCTAAATTATTGAGCTATCTTTTAATTTCCAGATACCAGCAATCAGATCGAACATACTGTGCGCATATTTACGCAAGTATTCGACTCAATCAACCCCATAGTCAATGCGATTTTGGATATTGCTTTCAGGCTTGGTTCTAGTAAGTTCGAAACAATCGTACCATCAGAAATATAATTGTGATACTGAGATCTATGGTTTGCTACAAACCAAATTTCATTTAGGCTTTCATAAATTGATCCATTTCCTTAGCCTCCAGTTAGGCAAACGTATTTGATACTCAACATTCGATCCCTGATTTCAATTGTACCACCAGTTTAGTACTGCTAAACTACGATCCCGAATATTTTGACGTTTTATATTATTTCCAACATCAACTAAGATATCATGATTTCTTAAATTATACCTTCAATGTGTTCTGGTAATTGCCATTGAATCGTAATTTCACTTTCTCAGGTGGATCTGGATAATCATAAATCTCATGCCAGTCCAGCTGAACCGAAGCAGCGAAAGAGACTATTGGTCAGTGTCATCGATAGTATCACCCGATACGAAGATGCTGAATATATTTATTCACTAATTTTGGTGAATCTTTCCGCAGGCCACTTCTTAGCAGCTATCGCGGAGCGGAATATTCGAAACCGCTTGCGCTAATCTGAAGAACTTTTTGTGGAAGAACGTAAATCATCTGCTGGACGAGAGACTACCACTTTCTTCCAGCACGTCTTCCAATTGATTACTGAATATGTATATATCAGTGAGAATAATGTAAAGCTGCATAAGATTGTGAGCCATGAAAATCAATTTCGAAAATATTCATTTGCTGTATCGTATAAATTTTCCATTTTCCAACACAGATTCCAAATACAAAACAATAAAGACATTCAGAGACCCTTATAAAAACGATTACTTTTTTCTTCCGAGTCACGTGACATGTGAAAAGGTTTTTTTATTTGCAACACCTGCATGAAAAGTTTGATTCCGTTCGGACCGCTAACCCGATTTGGATGAAATTTGCAAGGCATACCGTTCTTATTCCGAGGCTGTGCCAATGAAGTTTTCAAACGTCGCTTGCTAATCATGTTTAAATACAGAATGCCCGTGAGGAACATTATGATACAGATAATTAGTCACTGATTATCCGAAAATAGTGATTCAAAAACCGAAAGACCGAAAGACTATCTAAATATGACAATATTGACCATAGTCAATTGTACATGCGTGCGGTACCCGAGAATCCCCTACTGAAACAGTTCACGTCATAAATGTCATGAAAAAGTAGGTAATCAATCATGTGGTCAATCGTATGCTCTTATGGAAGATTTCAGGTTCACATTTATTACCTGATTTATCATATGATTTATCATATGATTTATCATGTGATTTCTTACATGGGTATATTTTTTTGTGTAAAATGCATACTTAATTTCATAATTTATCATATGATTTGTTACATGATGATATTCTACGATGGAAGAAGAAAAAAAAGTTGAACCTGGGCTGCGATCGAACCGACGACCGTCGGATTCGGAAGCAGACACGCTACCGTCTGAGCTACGCCCTCTGATGTAAGATAATCACAGGTTTTGGTTCATAAGCTTTGATGTGATTGGAAGTTGAATTCAAGTTCCTTTGTATCGGCTGAGGTTGATAAGTCTAAAACTGTATACATATTATACCAAGTGTCGTAGCGCGGTCGGTAGCGTGTCTGCTTCCGAATCCGACGGTCGTCGGTTCGATCCCAGCCCAGGTTTAACTTTTTTTTCTTCTTCCATCGTAAAATATCATCATGTAACAAATCATATGATAAATTATAAAATTAGTATGCATTTTACACAAAAAATAGACCCATGTAAGAAATCACATGATAAATCATATAATAAATCAGGTAATAAATGTGAACCTGAAATCTTCCATAAGAGCATAAGATTTACCACATGATTAATTACCTACTTTTTCATGACATTTATGACGTGAACTTTTTCAGTAGGGTCTTCAAAACAAATATCTAGATATGGTATAGAGGACATTGCAATGACGGGATTTGTTTACCCCGATTGTGGAGTCTGATTCATATTGTACTGACGCAAGTACTTGAATCGTTAACTCGTGATCACTTCAGAATATTCAATGAAGTTTTATCATCGCCTGTACCGTATTGACACAGTTGTGCATCGTGGACTACGAATACCTCAATTCAAATATTATTTTGTTCAGAGGTGGATGCCTAATTGGCGTTCACATCATCTGAATTTATCAAATTTTCTTGACGTTCATCGTTCTTTGTCACATTTTGTGCATTTTTTTTCACTGTGTTCCCGCAAAATCCGAAGAGAGATTTCAAGAATTCAGAAAATCAACCGAATGACGCACATTATCTTGAAAATCGGAAAAACTCATTTTTTTAAAAATGGAACTTCTTTTTCCAATAAATATTTCACACAATATGTGGGCTGATATGACTCATAGGTTCTGTGAGTTGCATTGTTGCTGAAGCATCGCTTCATACTGAAAAAATATATTTTTTTCCATACATGAACGGAAAGGCCGATTTTACTGCCTGCTTTTGGGGAGCAAACAGTGGTTTCACCGTCCGGGAAGTCTTCTCTCCCGGTAAGTCTTTCTTCCCTGCTTTTAGCTCCCGTACCGGCCGCGCTACACTTCAGCCACATAACCTCAAATGATCACCATTTTGCCCGCAAAATCGACCTTTCCGTTCATGGTGGAAAAAATTAAAGAAAGAAAAGAAATGGAAACTAACACAGTTGTATTATAACATATCGATACGAGATACAGTATTTTTATATATTTTTTTTCTGTTTTTTGTTTGTTTTTGATTGTATAGATACATGATAAATTTTATAAAGTTATCACTGGATTCCTGATACGAATTATTATGTACTTTATCATATAATTTTTGTTGTAACCATTATGTTGTACAAATACGCATAATTTATTACCTAATTTATCGTAGGATGATCAGATTTTATGATAGAAAAGAAAAGGGGGACACCCGAGTCGGGATCGAACCGTGCTCCTTCGAATTTGGAAGCAGTAACACTACCGCTTGAGCTACGGTACTTCATATTAATGTAACAAAGTTTCAGGTTCATAAGCTTTGATACGATTGTGATTGATTTCAGTTTCTTCAAAGAAGTTGGAACTCGTAGAGCTAAAACTTATGTAAAACATCACACAATAAATTAGGTGATAAATTATGCGTATTTGTAAAACGTAACGGTCAGAACAAAAATCATGTGATAAAGTACATAATAATTTACAACATTCTTAAGTTACATGATAATTCATATCATGAATCCAGTCATAGCTTTATGAAATTTATTATGTACTTTTGCATGTAATATTTTACAATATCTTTTTCAGTAGGGTTTAGACACGCCATATTTAACAGCACACTTAACATTTTGTAGCAGGTATGTTCTGCAGGTGGTAAGATTAATTGAATCGTTCAAAATAAAAACTATGCGTACGTCATCACGATATAGATAAAATGTGTTTTTTGAACGTTATGCTCTTTGTTCGGACCATTTTATTCTCTACATTTTATGCTACACTGAATGTTCAAACCATTTTCAACATGTCAGGTTCCACTCGATTCGTCAAGTATTGTCATAATATCCTGATTTTTTTATTACGCATGCATGAAAAAGTTTCTTGTTTGCGGCTGCCGTGCCGTCATAATCTGGCACTTTTCTGACGTTTGCGTCGTGAATGGCAACGTAACACGCCAGACATGCGCACTTCGTTCTGCGCACGTTCAGCGTGCTTAACAAGAATCTTGTCGCGCACGGCGTGCAAACAAGAAACTTTTTCATGCATTTGTAATAAAAAATAATGTTCGATACATGGGCAAAATGAGGCGTTATTAGGCCGAACGATGTATTCATCACTCACCTTCGTCTCGGTTCCGGCTACGCTCGGCGCCTACGGCGCCTTGCTTCGCCTCCACCTCGACTACGGTTCGTGTTGAATACATCGCGCTCGGCCTAAAAAGCCTCACATTTCGCCCTAGTATCGAAATATACTATTGTTCCAGGAGTCAACTCAGCCGACAACACCTGCAACCTACCGACCCTTGTGAAAGGGTTCCCCGAAATGCCCCTCTACCTGACCCAATACTTAGAATTCCTTAAATAGAAACTTGATTTATCGATTTTTCCAGCGATTTGGGATTTGGGACCACTGTGCCGCGGCAGCATTTCAGTGGCTTGAATACCTGTTTTCTCGGTATTTCTGTAGATATCTCAACAACTGACGATGCAAGAATAACTCTTTTCCTATCATACATCGGAAAGGACAGTTCTTTGGTTAGAAACGCTGTGTTTCGAGACAAATATCCGCCAGTCTGCCTCTCAACGTTGATATAAGGCCCTGCGGTTCGTTAGATATTTGACCACTAAGCGGCGCCACTTGTGACCTCGCTCGGTCCCTATAGCGACGTAGAATCAGGCACTTATCGAGAGCCGGTGTTATTTTTAGCTGAATCTTTATTCACTTTGTTACTGTAGCAAAAATGACTACGGCTCTCGATAAGTGCCCGATCTCGGTTGTTTCGGCGTCAAATCGGGCACTTACCGAGAGTCCACGTTATTTCGATCTGGATCGTTGCATACCTTGCCGCAGTAGATACTGGAGGACCTCGGACCTCGAGAACTGGGCCGCCTCGTATAACGGGCGTTTCATATCTCTGTTGGCAACCTCGACTCTGAAAGACGGCTCGCTGTAGGCTTCTGTCAAGTGTATCGCAACGTCGCAGTGGCCTTCGCGCGAGGCCAAGTGGAGTGGAGTGTCTCCCGACGCTTCATGCCGGTAGACGGTCCAGTCTTTGACGTCATTTCTGGTTCTGAGGGCTTCGAGCTTCCCCAAATCCCCCCGTTGACTTGCTTTCAGGAATTCTTTGCAGACACTTGAGGCCGATTGATCTGGTTTACACATTATAGATATTAAAATTGTTGACTTTATTCGGAACACTTGTTTGCATCGCGGTTTATGAATTGCGACAAGCGTTATGTCCACGTGCTCGCGACCATCTTGGTGGGACTCTGCGCCTCAAGTAGGCAACCCGGTACTCTCATCTTCTCGGCGGGAAATGGAGTGACGGTTCGAATAGACCTGGCCCCGTATGGACACGAGTCGAATTGGACATAAGGTTCGAGAGCAATTCGTTCATGTCGGAACAGACTGCTTTCTCAAAGTATAGTTCGACGAACACGAATTCATACAATGAAAGTAGATGCGCCGGGAATCCGGATGTACCGTGTTTTCATGCATTGAGGATTGACCTGAAATTTGTGGTCACAGTTAAAAACAATCTGCGTGTTCCTGTGGACTTTTTGCGCTCTTACTGCTTTTCCTATCAAAAATAACAAGGACGGAATGTAGTTTAAACAGAAAACGTTACTGTCCAAAATCGTTCATAAACGTTGAAATTTAATATTGGGTCAATTAAAAGCAGAAGGTCGTAAACACCATTTTTTTTTTTTTTTTAATTGGTGCTTCCATCCTTCTACTTTTACCTTGTTTTTTTTTCTATGAATTTTCGAAACGTTGTCGATTCCGATTTTTCTTTGCGTTTTACGAGTTTTTGTAACTACTTGGAAAAATCGAGAAGAAAAAAAAATGACGCTTATACGACCTTCTGCTTTTATCTTAGTATTTTTTTCATAAATTTTCGAAACGGTAGTTTTTCCGATTTATTTTTGCGTTTTACGAGTTTTTACAACTATTTGGAAAAATCATTAAAAATCATGAAAGAAAATAATACGGCGTTTTGCCTTTACGTTGTTTTTTAATTCTCCTTGAAAATTGTAATGCAAGAACGACGTAGCCGCCAAACTTACGACCTTTTGCGGTTACATTTTTCGATCTCGTGATTTCAATTGATCTATACGTTTTGGCCGTTTTCAGAGCGAATGGCGTGAATCAAAAAATTATGCGACCTTTTGCCACCAAAATCGCGTTTTTGGCGCTTACGACCTTATGCCATTAGACACGCGATGTAACAAAGTTTGCACAAGTTTTCCTAAGTATCTTTCAGCACACGAGATTATAGTGATATTTGCTCAGATGATGTTACGATTAATTCACACATCACGTCATTCGAATTAACGGTTGATAAGAATTATTTAATCGACTTGGAAAAAGTTGAGACGTGGTTAGAAAAGGTGAAGTAAGTTTTCGACCATATTTGCTACGGAGCTTTTGTTTCATTGACGAAGTTCTGTGAGGATATCAGGCTAAAGCGGGCAGAAACGACTATTTTCGTGCCCTCGGGCGCAAAGAGCTGTTTTCCGCCCGCTCACTCGGTCTGAAAAGAGGCATTTTTGCAGACCAGGTGTTGAGAAAAACATCGTGTGCATCATGGGCGCAAGGCTATTATGACAAGTCTGCTTTTACAGCAACTCGCCTTCGGCTCGTGCTGCAAATTGCATACTCGTAAAATAGCCTTTTGCGCCCTTGATACACAAATAACTATTTTCGCTCCCGAGCGTGTAGTTTGCTGCACGAGGGAGAGGAGAGGCTGCACGAGTCGCGAGCCGAACACGAGGGTAGCAATTTAGCAAACTACACCGAGTGAGTGAAAAGTCCTGCGACCGCGGTGCACACTGTATTTTTTTCCACCATGAACGGAAAGGTCGATTTTGCGGGCAAAACGGTGATCATTTGAGGTTATGTGGCTGAAGTGTAGCGCGGCCGGTACGGGAACTAGAAGCATGGAGGAAAGAGTTTCAGGGAAGAAAGACCGGGGAAGAAACACTTACCGGGAGAGCAGACTTCCCGGTCGGTGAAACCACTGTTTGCTCCCCGAAAAAAGGTAGCAAAATCGGCCTTTCCGTTCATGTATGGAAAAAAATATATTTTTTCAGTATGAAGCGATGCTTCAGCAACAATGGAACTCACAGAACCTATGAGTCATATCACCCCACATATTGTGTGAAATATTTAGTGGAAAAAGAAGTTTCATTTTTAAGAAAATGAGAAAACGATGAACGTTAAGAAATTTTTGATAATTTCCGATGATGTGAACGCCGATTCGGCATCCACGTCAACAAAATAATATTTGAATTTAGGTATTCGTAGTCCACGATGCACAACTGTATCCAAAAGGTACAGGCGATGATAGAACTTTATTGAATATTCGGAAGTGATCACGAGTTAACGATTCAAGTACTTGCATCAATACAATATGAATCAGACTCGACAATCGGGGTAAACGAATCCCGTCATTGAAATGTCCTCTATACCATATCTAGATACGAAATGACTGAATATTATCGAAGGCCCGTTGATGCCATAAGGTGACTCAATTTTGAGCGGAAAAATCACGTCATGTCTTTAACCATGGAAAGGGTGTACGGGGGATCGAGGCACCGACTCTTCTCGTTTGGATATAATTCTGAACGTCTTTCGGTTTTTGAATCACTATTTTCGGATAATCAGTGACTAATTATCTGTCTCGTAATATTCTTCACGGTATTTCGTATTTAAACGAGAAAGTTACGTGGTTAGCGAGCGACGTTTGAAAACTTGATTGTCACAGCCTCGGAATAAGAACAGTATGCCTTGCAAATTCCATCCAAATCGGTTTAGCGGTCCGAACGGAATCAAACTTTTCATGCCGGTGTTGCAAATAAAAAACCTTTTTCACGTGTCGCGTGACTCGGAAGGAAAAAGTAATCGTTTTCATAAGGGCCTCTGAATGTCTTTATTGTTTTGTATTCGGAATCTGTGTTGGAAAATGGAAAATTTATACGATACAGCGAATGAATATTTTTGAAATTGATTTTCATTGCTCACAATCTTATGCAGCTTTACATTATTCTCACTGATATATACATATTCAGTAATCAATTGGAAGACGTGCCGGAAGAAAGTGGTAGTTAGTCTCTCGTCCAGCAGATGATTTACGTTCTTCCACAAAAAGTTCTTCACATCAGCACAAGCGGTTCCGAATATTCCGCTTCGCGATAGCTGCTAAGAAGTGGCCTGCGAATAGATTCACCACAATTAGTGAATAAATATATTCAGCATCTTCGTATCGGGTGATACTGTCGATGACACTGACCAATAGTCTCTTCCGCTGCTTCGGTTCAGCTGGACTGGCATGGGATTTATGATCGTGGACGTTTTCCTGAAAAAGTGAAATTACGGTTCAATGGCAATGACCAGAACACATTGAAAGTATAATTTAAGAAATCATCATATTTTAGTTGATGTTGGAAATAATATAAAAAGTCAAAATATTCAGGATCGTAGTTTAGCAGTACTAAACTGGTGCAGGTGTTACAATTGAAATCAGGGATCGAATGTTGAGGATCAAATACCTTTGCCTAACTGGAGGCTGAGGAAATAGATCAATTTAAGAAAGTCTCATTGGAATTTGGTTTGTAGCAAACGATAGATCTCAGTATGACAATTATATTTCTAATGGTACGATTGTTTCCAACTTACTACGGGCAAGCCTGATAGTAACATCCAAAATCGCATCGACTAGGAGGTTAATTGAGTCGAATACTTGAGTAAATGTGGACACAATACGTTCGACCTGATCGCTGGTACCTGGAAATTGAAAGATACCTCAATAATTTAAACAATTTTCAAGTGCTAATTGAGGCTCGATATTCTAGATGGGCACAATCGTCTTCAACTCACGTCCGACGGTCCGTCCTCTTGTTCGCGAATCAAGTATCATTTTGTCTTTTACTGGATTGACAATACCTGAAATTGGAATACAGAGGTTATGATCAAGTCGTCTTCGACTCTCACTCAGTTCTAACAACAGCTGGATGAAAATCCAGCTAGGCTTGACGTATTTTTCGAATGGGTGTCACTTACTCGCGAATCTGGTAAGAATTGCTACTCTTGATGCTGAAAATAAAATAGGCGTATGATGACAGAGTGGAAATTCACCAATTGACGCATGATATAGTGGCAATAAGTGAAAAAAATAATGAAATATGAAGAATCAAAATAGAAAATTTCGGTCAATTGAAACAATTTCTCGACTTCACCCTGATATGTGAAGCGAACGCAGTAGATCATAAAAACATTTTTAAAGGGTAAAAGTCGTCTTCAACTCACCCCTGTTACCCCCTCGGATAGAAGTTACAGCGTTTTCGAGATAGGCTCCGGCACTCGTCAAAGTATCTGAAGTAGAAATAGAGAGGTCCTGAATATCAAACGGAATGATTTTCCAGAATACGGAGACAAAGATAATTCGAGCGTTTTGGTAGACATATAAATTGGTCAAGTAAGTGTATCAACTCATCGCTTACCAGCGTCTGTGGTGTTCAGCTGAGAATCGGGATCTGAAAATAAAATAGGTAGGTACATCATGACACTATTGTACTTTGTCAATATTTGACGCATGTCTTAGTAGTATGACTTGAATAATTGGGTGACATTGTTTTGAACTTACTGACGGACATCTGTCCAACATCATACGTAAGTACTAACAGTCGGCTTTTGACATTTGCCACGTCATCTGAAATTTAAGTAAAGAGGACTGTGATTAAGTCGTCATTCCCCGATGCTCGACTCGCTTGAGCTAAATTCGAACAACAAGTGAATCTGTCATTACCGAAAATCTCTGTATCTTTAACTTACCGTTGATGCTGCCATTCACGTTTGGGTGGACTCCTGAAACAAAAATCAGGATATCATGACAATACACTACAATACACGAAACGAGTGGAATCTGACATGTTGAAAATGGTTTGAACATTCCGTGTAGCAGAAAATGTAGATAATAAAATGGTTCCAAATAGATAGATAGATTTATTATCCATGGGGCAGCGCCCCCTAGGATTATTACAGCAAGCGTACATAGATCAATAAGGTTATGTGTATACAGTATTCTATAACATAAGATGAGATAAATATGAAAAAGAAACAAAATAAGAAGTGAGAAATGAGAAATGAAGCAAAGATGAAATAGAAGACATGGTGTACAAATAGGTGGCCAAAAGCATTGATTAGAGAAACAGATATGATAACAATCCAAAAAAAAAAAAGAGAAAAAGAAGAAAGAAAGAAAAAAGAAACATACACTGTACACATTATGTATCGGGCGAACAAACAGTCTCCGAAAGAGGTATGGCAAATAATTTCCCGGTATAAATTCTAGATCATTCGATCAAAAGCCCTACGGTCGAGGGAGAGCATGTAGGTGTATAGTGGTGTATAGTGTCTCGTGTATAGGCGCAGTAAGCCGCGTGCGAAAAACCAGTAGCAACTGAGCAGAAAGGACCGTATCGGGTAGAGAGTTCCAGAAAAAGGAAGCAGCAACGGTAAAGGACCTCTGATACATAGATGTGCGACAAAAGGGGATGTGAAGCAAGTTGCTGTTTCGCGAAGTTCTTGTCACGCGGCTTGACACCCCTCTCTCCAATCGAAATAGTTGGGCAAGGTAAGCAGGATGGACAGTTGCAAGAACGCAGTATAACAGACATCCCATGAGATAGAGGGGGCGATTTTTGAGAGTGAGCCAATTTAGCCCAAACCGATAAGGAGTTATATGGACATTCCGTCGCACTCCCACAACAAAACGCACACACACATTTTGTAGACGCTGGAGCTTAAGGTCCAAGGTGCCAGATAGATCGCCATAGACAGCAGCACAGTAGTCAAGGTGCAGGAAAACTAACGCCATAACAAGCCACTTACGCAGAGACGGCGTAAATGAACCACTATTCGTTTTCAGTTGGTGCAGCACCATGCTCACCTTGCCCGAAACACTAGTTACATGATCATGCCAAGATAATCTTGAATTTATTGTGACACCAAGGTTGCGAGCACAATCCACATAAGGAATCACAATTCCATCAAACGTAATCGGAGGTAGGGCTGACAGATTTAGCCGAGATTTACAAGCCGAGCAGTCCCGAGCAATAAAGAGCATAACGTTCAAAAAACACAATTTATCTATATCGTGATGACGTACGCATAGTTTTTATTTTTAACGATTCAATGAATCTTTCCACCTGCAGAACATACGTGCTACAAAATGATAATTGTGCTGTTAAATATTTCGTGACACAACACTTCAATAGTTGATTGGTTTTAAATTTTACTTTCTGTGATACGAAAATGTAGGCATAACAAAATAAGTATGCTGTTAAATATTTCGAGACACAATAGTTGAAAAATTGATTGCTTTCGATATACGTCCCTGAGTTCCAGTTTGGCTGTTGGAATTGAAATCAATAATTCAAATATTCTCAGTTTGAATATTGTATCCTCGTTGTATCGAGAATATTATACTCCTTGATGCAAAAATATTTCTACGTTTATCTACAGAACAGGTTTTTTTCACCTGTTGATGATGTGTGTGAATAATTGCAATGCTGACGTGGAGGCTATCGAACCACTTGACTCTCGATGAGTTTTTTTTTTTACGTTATTCTCACTTATATGTATGTATTTTAAAGGGTACCCGATTGAAATAAGTATAAGTGAGGTTTCATTGTATTGGAAAATAGAACGTTCGAGCATGTGCTATTGGTCTTCTTGCTGTTTATAACGACATAAAGTCGTATAATTTTTTTTCCACGCAACCGCTCTGAAACCGTTCGAAACGTATAGATCAATTGAAATTACGAGATCGAAAAATGTAAGTGCAAAAGATCGTAAGTTGGGCGGATACGACCTTCTGCTTTTAACTACTAATATTTTTTATCGAATTTTTCGAAACGACGTCGATTTCGATTTTTCTTTGCGTTTTACGAGTTTTTACAACTATTTGGAAAAATCATTAAAAAAATGGCGCTCCGGGGCCATTCAACAAATACGTTTTTGGACAATTTTAGACCCCCCCGTGTAACAATGGTTCGCTTCAGTAGACCCCTCCAAAATAATACGTCACAAATCTCGCCCCCCCCCCCCCCCCCCCAGCCCTTTTTTTTGGTCTATTCATCCATATAATTCAAACTATTTCCAAGATTGTCCATAATGAAACATGTTTGAGGTATAAAAAATACAAAATCTGAATATCATTGCGTTTTTTATACAGAACGATCCCGAACATAGTGCGGGTTCGCTCTTTTTTTCATTCGTTGAGTAAATGGAAGGTTTTATCGCTCAACATTTTTTCATAATTTACGGAATTCTTGTGCCAAAACACGAACTCTTTATGCAAAAATCGATCGTCACATTTTGCCGACCCCCCCCCGCCACAAAGCGAACGTATTTGTTGAATGGCCCCTACGACGTTTTGCCTTTACGTTGTTTTTTATTTTTCCCCAAAAATTGTAATGAAAGAACGACGTATCCGCCAAACTTATGACCTTTTGCACTTACATTTTTCGATCTCGTAATTACCAGAACACATTGGAAGTATAATTTAAGAAATCATCATATTTTAGTTGATGTTGGAAATAATATAAAAAGTCAAAATATTCAGGATCGTAGTTCAGCAGTACTAAACTGGTGGTAAAATTGAAATCAGGGATCGAATGTTAAGTATCAAATACGTTTGCCGAACTGGAGGCTAAGGAAATAGATCAATTTACGAAAGCCTCATTGGAATTTGGTTTGTAGAAAACGATGGAACTCGGTATGACAATTATATTTCTAATGGTACGATTGTTTCCAACTTACTACGGGCAATGAAAGCATCATCCAAAATCGCGACGACTAGGGCGTTGATTCCGTCGAATACTTGAGTAATTCCTAACACAATACGTCTGATCTGATCGCTGGTACCTGGAAATTAGAAGATATCTCAATAATTTAGACAATTTTCAAGTGCTAATTGAGGCGCGATATTCTAGATGGGCACAATCGTCTTCAACTCACGTCCAATTCTTTCCGAGAAGGCTATCAGTTTGCGTTTTACTGGGTTGACAAAACCTGGAATTGGAATGCAGAGGTTATGATCAAGTCGTCTTCGACTCTCACTCAGTTCTAACACCAGCTGGGTGAAAATCAAGCTAGGCTTGATGCATTTTTCGAATGAGTGTCACTTACTTAAGAATCTGGCATTAACTCCTGCTTCGGTTTCTGAAAATAAAATAGGCGTATCATGACAAAGTGGAAATTCACCAATTGACGCATGATGTAATGGCAATAAGTGCAGAAAATAATAAAATATGAAGAATCAAAATAGAAAATCTCGGTCAATTAAAACAATTTCTCGCCTTCACCCTGATATGTGAAGCGAACAGTAGATCACAAATACATTTTTAAAGGGTAAAAGTCGTTTTCAACTCACTCCCGTTACCCCGTAGGATATCAGCTACAGAGTTTCCGAGATAGGTTCCGGCACTCGGCAAAGTATCTGAAGTAGAAATAGAGAGGTCCTGAATATCAAACGGAATGATTTTCCAGAATACAATTCGAGCGTTTTGGTACACGTATCAATTGGTCAAGTAAGTGTATCCACTTCTCACTTACCAGCGTCTGCGGCGGTCAGGAAATTGCTAGCTGAAAATAAAATAGGTACATCATGACACTATTGTACTTTGTTAATATTTGACGCTTGTCTTAGTAGTTATCACTTGACTATCTTCATTGGGTGACATTGTTTTGAACTTACTGGCGGAAATATGTCTCACATCATCCGCAAGTAATTCCAGTCGGCTTTTGAGATTTGTCACGTCATCTGAAATTTAAGGAAAGAGGACTGTGATTACGTAGTCATTCCGCGGTACTCGACTCGCTTGAGCTAAAGTCGAACAACAAGTGAATATCTGTCATTATCGAAAATCTCTGTATCTTTAACCTACTGTTGATTCTAGTACGCTCGGTTGGGGTGACTCCTGAAACAAAAATCAGGATATCATGACAATACTTGACGAATCGAGTGGAACCTGACATGTTGAAAATGGTTTGAACATTCTATTCCGTGTAGCATAAAATCTAGAGAATAAAATGGTTCCAAACGAAGGGCATAACGTTCAAAAAACACATTTTATCTGTATCGTGATGACGTACGCTGTAACGTGGCAGCTTCGGCTTGCTTCGTTACTTGAAGCTCCCTGAACCCTAGACGGTAAGTAAAATCAAGTTTACCTAGGAGTGACTGTGAGAATGAATGAATTTCAATGAATCGCACCTAGGGAACGTATGAAACCGAAAAAGACTCCGAGGCGGCGACAGAGACAAACTGCGTTATTGAATTGTTTAGTAATTTCTTTGGTTTTATTTCAAAATTCTCTGAGGTACCCGGTTCTGGGTTTTTGTTAGAGAGAATTTCGGATTGTATTGTTAAATTTTAAGTTTTGAGAAGAGTCTTCATCCTCGCGAAGGATTTGCCTCGTGTCGCGACCCGCCATATTGTCTTTGTCGTCGCCCCGTGGCTTTCAGCGGAGAGTCAGACGCGCCAGAGTCTTGTAGGGATTATTTTTGGATTTGATAGAGTTTATTTTTGGATTGGTATTGCCTGGACGGCCTGATAATGAATTTTTGTTAGTAATTTTTGTTATTCGGATCCCTCGCGGGATAGTGTTAAGAGAATTTGGGAAGTCAGCGGCTCGCGTCTCGACCGTTGAGTTTGAAATCGGCGCAGCGTCGTTTGTTTACGTTCTTCCCGGAGCTCGGTCTCGCTTCACGAGAGCCGCGCTAGCCCTGTAGCGGGCTTAGTTTATTATCATTTTTTATAAGTTGGCTTGTAGAATATTTGGCTCGCCTCACGGACCTCAGTAGGACTGTATCACCTCGTGGTGAGGAATATTATATTTTGCTTGTTGCTTTTGAAGATTATTGTTTTCCTTGTTATTAATTTTCTTTGAGATTTTCTCTTGGTTAATTTAATGTTAAGTTTTGTTATGATCCTGAGGCTCGTTAAGTTCATCTTGTCGGTTAACCCGGGCCTGTCGGGGAATTAATTGCATTCTTTGGTATTGTTCCGAGTCCTCGGCCTTGGGCTGTATTGATTATTTGCTTTATTGTTATCTTTCTCGTTATTCATAATCTCCCTTGGAGATTAATGCGAAATCATTGAATAAATTGCCAGTTATTTTGTTTGCCTTGAAAACCTGAGTTAAATTGTGTCACCCCTACTTCTCCCCTCCGCCTCGGCTTGCCGTAACGTTCCCCGCCCCTCGGCCATATACTTTGCTGCCGGCCGTATTTTGTTTGTCGGGTGAGGATTTACAGGCTTAAAGAGAATCGGTGCAGAAGCACCTGGCGCCCAAAAACATCCCTGCTGTACCCGTCGAGTCGATACGGCAGATCCGTATCGACCGGATTGGCTTGATTATTGATTACCTTGTGGGTCGATGAGATCGACCCAGGATAATTGTAGAGATTACAGTGACCCCGAGAGTCAGTCGTTTGAGTTTATTTTCAGGTTTCTTCCCAGTGCAGGACTTGTACTCTGACGCGGCCAGAGCACGGTTATAAAAGTCCTCGTCACAACGCATAGTTTTTATTTTTAAGGATTCGATGAATCTTACCACCTGCAAGCATACGTGCTACAAAATGTTAAGTGTGCTGTTAAATATTTCGTGACACAACACTTCAAAAGTTGATTGCTCTCGATATACATGAGTTCGCTGAATGGTCGATTTTCCACTTCGGTACCATTTTACGATTTTAAATTTTACTTCCTGTGATACGAAAATGTAGGCATAACAAAATAAGTATGCTGTTAAATATTTCGAGCCACAATACTTGAAAAATTGATTGCTTTCGATATACGTCCATGAGTTCCAGTTTGGCTGTTGGAATTGAAATCAATAATTCAAATATTCTCAGTTTGAATATTGTATCCTTGTTGTGTGGAGAATATTTTACTCCTTGATGCAAAAGTATTTCTACGTTTATCTACAGAACGGGTTTTTTTCACCTGTTGATGATGCGTGTGAATAATTGCAATGTTGACGTGTAAAGCTTTCGAACCACTTGACTCTCAATTAGTTTTTTTTTACGTGATTCTCACTTATATGTATGTATTTTCAAGCGTACCCGATTGAAATAAGCATAAGTGAGGTTTCATTGTATTGGAAAATAGAACGTTCGAGCATGTGCTATTGGTCTGTAACTTACCGCTGGCACCACCAACGCACATCAATGAGGCGACAAGAAGACGGACGATCTTGTTCATGTTGAAGGTAGCCACTTACTTCGTTAGAAATAGGTTTCTGGTTAGAATTCGTCCGATCCGTCGTATTTATGCACAGCAGAAAGACCCCCTACCACCTCGATAACTTAACGTAGGCGATGAACATAAAAGTGGTAACGTATGTCGCGTGTCTAATGACATAAGGACGTAAGCGCCATTATACAACGTTTTGCTGTTTATAATGGCATAAAGTCGTATAATTTTTTTTTTTCACGCCAATCGCTCTGAACCCACCTAAGGGTGCCCTGCAGTCCCACAGTCTGTCGTGTGAGCGTCATTCATTTTTGAGTCTCAGCCGTATTTTCAATTACGGGGTTGATTATCGCTTGATTGCAATAATATCTATAAATTTGATTTGATAGACCACGGGTCTGGGTGGGACCTATGTCTCTGAAGAGGCGCTTCATAAGATTGTGCGAGAACTTCACTTACAGGTAAGTTCGTTTAACCACCTAATTGTATTCTGCGCCTCTTCCTTCGAGATATAACACGTAGATGTTTAAAGGAATATACGGCTGTTCGAAAGTACTGGACAAGTTTATAAGTTTCATATAGGAATCCAGTGATTTATTGATACATACATGTACAGTGTGCCGGGATCTAAAAGTTGACCAGAAAAAACTCTGGCAAACATGAACGGTGCGGATCTTTTGTTATCGGTCTGTCGTAAAATCTTGCGAATGTGTTGGATTTGCTTGTCCAACCTGCGGTTTTCCTCATAGTGTCAATACTAAGGCCTTTTCTTTTTGCGGCTGAAGTAGCCGCGTGTCTTGTGCTGTACGCCGTAAAGATATTAGTATTTATGCCGCTGTTGCTTTATACAGATTTTATCCAAGTACTCAATGTCTGAGTCGTCACAGACTTGTGTGGTTTTTTGAATGAAATGAACAGTATTGTCCTGTCTGATTGATTTGGTCTTTTTCAAGTACATTTGTAAGGTCCTCGCCGCGCAGATATTCCTTTTTTTTTCAAATAAAAAGGCAATCTCAGGAGAGGTTGGTTCCTCCCTACTCTAGAAGTTTTAATACGATCGGTTATCAAGATTCGCGGCAGCAAATCGCCGCCAAGTACCCGAAGGCGCGAGAGCTAGCTGAGAATTATTTTCTCTGACTAACTGGTACCTGTAAGCACGGTCTCATAACTCCGGAACGCATGGATATTTTTCGATAAAATTTACACGACAGAAAGTCTCTTACCACGTGACAGTGCTGTATAAATTTCATCCGAATCGGTCTACTCGTTTCCGAGATATTACTCACGAAAGTTGATGAAAAATCGTGTTTTTTCGTCTTCTCCGCCCCATTTTTTCGCTAGACGCTGGCTATCGACATCGATTCCGAACGAACGGCTGCACGGATCGACTTGGGATTTGAATCCTGGTCATATTCCATGCAAATATCGACCTCTGTTGATTTTGAGCCGAAACCGATCTCTTACTCGGTCGGTATAAATAAATTAGATCGTGAAGTGCGTTCATAACATGACCGCCCGTCATAAAATGTCGATCTATAATGATCTAGTTCTTGACTCAGGGTCGATAGAAAAATCGAATAAAATCGTTTGGTTATACCCTTAATGTCTGTATTATTAATATATGGTCAGTGATTACGACGCTTGCTTTGTGCTGTGCTGTGTTAGTGCTTCAAGTCGGGTATTAATCAATTAAGTGTAAATTCTACGTGATTACACATCACAAATTCTCATCATAACCTAAAACCCAGTTCCAAGATACCAGAATGATGAACAGCCCTCGACGGTATTGCGCGACAGCAGAGGGTCCTACAAGTACGATGTAGCATCCGGGGGCAGATATTCCATCACA
>JAFFZH010012684.1:0-12191 GCA_018420115.1 Euura saliciscinereae
GCTATCGAACAGATGGTGAGAACATTCGTTAATAGTTCAACGAAACGTCAACGTATTGTATATGACGCAGTTATGCGTGCTGTACGTCGCGTAGGCATAAGTGCATTCATTTGGATGGTCCAGGTGGCAGCGAAAAAAGTTATTCACGTTTTTTATCGAGAAGTATGGGTTTGATAGTGCTGCCTGTAGCATGGACTGGAATCGCAGCGAATTTATCAAAAGGAGGAAGAACTGCACACTCCACTTTAAAACTAACGTTACAATCAAATAAATGCGTAATGTGTAATATTAAATCGAATTCTGCACAAGGGCTGCACATTCGAGATGTGATAGTTAGAATCTAGGAAGTATGCACTGGAGGCTGTTAACCGTATGTTAAGAGATGTATGCGAATTTAACGAACCATTCGGTGGTAAGATAGTCATAATTTCTGGGGATTTTCCGGCAAACTTTACCAGTTGTGAGACGTGGGAGTAGAACACAAATTTTAGAGGCCTGTGTGGCAAGAAGCAGCGTATGGAATCAATTTGTATACTTGTCATTGAACGGCAATATTCGCATCTCTGATGGACAGTGATGGACAGATTTCAAGCAATGGCTTCTGCGAGTTGGGGATGGTGTATTTGGCGATTCTTCCAAACGTAATAACGAAGTTCTCAACGATTTCCTACGAAATTCTGCTCGAATGGTAAAATTGTGAGAGAAATATTCGGAGAAAGCGACGGTCCTCAAGATACCTCAAATTATGGAAAGGTTATATTAGCTCCAACCAATGTGGATGTCATTGCCATCAACAAAGAAATATTGTCAGAAAATTAAAAGTGGTGGAGTAGAATAAATGAGTGTCGATACAGGCGAAGACGGAGATAATACTGATATGAGTAATATTCTCCCGATAGAATTCATGAATTCATTGACACCCAATGGTCTTCCACCTTATAACCAAACGCTAAAAGTGGGCAGTATCGTTATTCAATCCTCTACCGATTTCAATTGCACAGCGTGATAGTATACACTCCCAAAATATTTGAAATACCACTGACAACCGAGCGAGCGAAGCGAGTGAGGAACAACGCTCTCTTCCGACCGAGTGAGGGAGCGAAGCGAGCGAATGAGGAACAACGCCTTCTAGTATATAATAATAATTCATTTCAGCTTCATGCTATCTTGGTATTTTTCGTGGATAATTTGTTCATCGATAGATTTCCTTAATTTTTAAGTCTCCACACAGGTTTTAGGTATAGCTTTCGGTCCGAAACGGCATGTAACTAGCAGCCGATATAGACGATACCCTGGTGCAGGGTGTAAGAGTTTCAGTACATTGTCCATTATAATCTGGAAAATAATTTTGTAACATAAGTTGGTAAACGCAAATGTGGGAGGAATTTTTTGGCATGGTATAATATCAACTCTAGTACAGATATATCTATATTATATCGCGACTCGGTGCGCCACCTCGACAATGGCGGTGCGGGCGCTTTGCGCGTTTTCTTCTGAAACTATATTCAAATTCGTGTATAATATAAGATAACTTCGGTTACGCAGTCAACAATAGACCTGTGGCTGATGATTGGTTGTTTCTAGTGAATCGGACGATATTATTGGCCCCCGAAGTAGCTCGCTACGCTGACCGCATGAGTAACCGAATTTACCTATGTTGTTCCGGAGGTTGCCACCCTGCTTTTAAGAACACATCGTAACTAACGTCGCGAACTCATTCATAACTCCGCGAGTCTTCTAACAGGAAACAAGGATTTTTTTGTCTTGTGCGCTTGACCAGCTATGCTTTGTTGAAAAATATTTTGCATTCTGTTTTTATTCATTAATTATCGATGGACTTTCCATAAAAATATTCTTATTTATTATTTCACTACTTGTTTTCGACTATCTAGTGTAACTATATCGTGATAAAGCCCGTGATACAGTGAAAACTTTGTGCATTGTCATTTTATTTTCTACCGTTTGTAACTATTAGTGGACTATTACTAAGTTTGTGGCGTGAAGTGATTGTCGAACAAACAATATAAAGTCGATTTTGTTGTTAAAATGCCTCCAAGGCCGCGGCCACGTGGCGACGAGAGGCTAAATCTTCCTCAGAACCAGCGGATACTGGATGGGAGGGTTTTTAGAATAAATCGAATATCAAACGCCGGCATTATGTAAGAATTATGTGCATATTTTTTTTTTTTTTTACTAACGGGGATCTACATTACTTTTGTTAGCTTGTCGAATTTTCGAAAATTCACCCTTTGACATGATTGTTTCTACGTTGACGACTGAAATTCTTAGAATTTTTAATACTGGCCATAACAGGCACGTGCCAAAGAAAAAACACAAAAGTAGAAATAATTCATCTTCTCACATATGTTCCGCTAGCTTTTACCCCGTTTCGATACTACTTGAATAACTGTATCAACGTACAATTTCTTAAGTTTATGCAAAGTAAACAATCTTTATCAATAATATTTGGAATATTTTTTTTTCTTTTTCCAATCATAATTTTTGTCATGTACGAGCGAGGAACATTAAGTGGTGAATCAGAAGCAAGTTAACAAACAAAAAACACTAGCCAGTCGGATATGATTTATAACGATCATCATGTATTCTTTCGTCAGCATTCACGAGGCATTCAATTCTTTGTCGGCGAACCCGTGCCGCATAAAGGGTGCAAGCACTGATCTCTATACTAACTGGATAGTGGACTGGCACCGCTGAGCGGACCTAATTGATCGGCGCCATTGCCGCCATTTTCGGGCAAGATTTCTACCGGGCAGTTTGAATCTAGAGCCAACTAGACCCCGTTAGTCAAGCTAGTTGCAACTTTGAAATATAAAAAATGAGCAATTAGAAAAAAATGGTCAGGTGCGCGTATTGTACAAAACATTTAAGCCACGAGCGGACTAATTACAGGTAAGTAAGATAGCCGCAATCGCTAAGACAACGGATAATACGGATATTAGAGTTGAGTTTGAGGTTATGAATAATCAAAATATGTTAATACTTTAGTTTCCCTTTGAGTAATCCCACTTTATTGGAGAAGTGGCTTCAATTAATGCTAAAAATATAAAATTAAATGGTCCTGAATGTCCATTTCTTTATTAGAATTCAATTTCTATCGGCATCTTTAATCCCGAGGTACAGGCGTTCGAAACAAAACGCATTTTTAGGTTAATTTTAGGTTAATGCACAGTCGAACTGCTGTGGAAATAATCAGATACTGAATTAAGTACACATATTTGTAGGAAACATTCGGTCAACGCGTCAATAAACCACATATTCCACGGGTCCGTGGTGCATCTATTCAAACTTCCCGGTAGAAAAAGTGCCCAAGCTTGCCCCCTCCTCCGACCCCCCAAGCCCCTTTCCTTCGTTCTAATAGGCCCGGGCTGTAACACGAAGAAAGGGTACCAGTCCACTATCCAGTTATATAGAGATCAGTGGGTGCAAGTCAGCCGCCAGCATCTAGAAAAATATCTCGCACGTGGTCTCTGAGTGTTGTATTTGTTTTCTCTAATCAAACGAAAATTAGATGAACGAAGAAAAAGATGACGATTTTGACTTGAAACGATAAACAGCTATAAATAATTTATATGTATAGGTAGTTCATTCTAGTATATAAATTCCGATGAACAATCGTTATTTCGTTTGGTGATAACTTTTATGCAATTGAATTTTGGATTGGCTTAAAGTGATGACAAAATATTGTCTGAAGGAATGCTCGCGTTGAAATCAACCAGCTTCCCCAGACATCACCATCGTACAGCGTATAGATATATCGAGGGAAGTGGCTGAAAACCCAAGCCGAAGAGTGAACGCGAGAGCCGCATACATTGAGTATATGCCATCTCGTTCCCTCTCGTGGTGAAATATGATGGGCGAGAGAGACCGGTATATCTCAATGTGTAAGCCGAAGGCCTTCGGCTCGCCGAGTCTCCCCTCCACTCGGGCAGCAAGCTACACGCTCGGGCGCGGAAACATACTTTGCTCCCTTGACGCACAATATACTATTTCATACTACAATGCTGGTATTTTCTGTTTCTTTTCCTTAATCATTCCGCACATACAGCAATACTGATTATTGGAAAATAAGACAGAAAATTCCAATCAAGCAATATTTCATCGGAAAATATAACAAATCAAATATAGGACAAATGCTGTCTATATTCTTGAAGGCCGAGTTTTACATCATCCATAGAATTTGTGTGTTTTTCTTTTCAGATCTCAGAAAGCGGTATTAATTTTGTAGTTGTAAAACATAACTTAAACAAGGGGGTCACAAATTTTGTTATTTAATTCGGAAAATGCTTTCAGATATATTGTATTATTTATTCAGGTGTAGTATACAGCATATGTACAGTCGAAATTTTATCTCTCTAAATTTGAATCAGTGAAAATTTCACTAATTGAATCAGTGACTTGGTATTTCACTGCAGAAACAGTGACTTGAACCCTTTTTCACTGGAGTATCAGTGAAGTCCATTTCAGCAGTGATTTTACCACTGCTGAACCAGTGCATAACTTCACTGTTTCGTCAGTGACTCTTGTGACGAACGCTAGGGGCGCCGCGTACGCCGAGTCTCTAACCGCCCTGGAGCTGCCTACTAAAGGCCGTGCCACGATCAAACGCAAAAGCGAGCTCTGCCACCACGGACTTAGCTGCCACGATGCTCATTAGCTGACGACGATAGTTAGCCAAAGCAGAGCCAATCAGCGTTTAGTACAAGAAGTCGTTGTATTGTTTTCTGGACAAGAGTCACGTCGCAAGGGTCGGAACGCTTCAACGCCATTTTAGAACCCATTCTAAATTTGCGTTCGCGTCTGCGTCGGAAGTAGTGGCGTGACATCTTGTCCAGAACGCATTACAATGGCTTCTGGTATTAAATTCTGATTGGCTCAGTTTTGGCTAACTGTCCTCGTCAGCTAATGAGCATCGTGGCAGCGCTCGCTTTTGCGTCTGCGTTTGCGTTCGCGTTTGCGTTCGATCGTGGCAGGGCCTTAACCGCCAAATCGTTCGCGTTCATATGTTGCGTGCTGATTTGGGCGTCGGTTCAACCACGTGAACTGTTCAGTAAAAATCATAACGTAAGTACACATGCGGATTTATAAAATTCTTCACAATTTGGCTTGTTAGTTGCAAAAAATCAATGAATTGTGTGAATATTGCGGTTCACTGTCTTACATTGAATTCCTTATACTTTTGGTAGGTTAGGTTTTTTCACTGGGTCCAGTCTTGGCTCGCTCCGACGAGATGGGAGACGGAGAAGTTTCATCTGCGTTAGGAGTCTGTTTTTTCTTTACTTGCATTAAAGACTCGCGAATCAAAAATGTGTCGAATATACCATATTGTCTTTCCGTTTCGAGAATATCTTCTACCGGATCAAATATACATATATATAAGAACCAATAATTTTAGCTGATTCAATCAGTAAAAATTTCACTATTTGAATCAGTGATTCAAATTCACTGGATAAATCAGTGACTTTTCACTGATTCCCAGTTGCATACTTATAACTGGAGGCATCAGTGACTATTCGCTGATGATCAGTGACTATTCACTGATTCAAATTTAGAGATACCGTTGTGGGTGGGCCCCGAATTGAAATAGTTTGAGAATAAATAATATTTAGAATTTGGTTATTTTAAAAAGTGGAAATTGAAATAAAATAAAATAGAGTATAGAAAACATAAGTAACATAAACAACCATACAGAGGATACAGAGAAAGATGTTAATATATGGTATTCCATCCTTAGAGAGTAAAATAAAGAAAGAACAATAACATTAAAAGTCATGAATCGATTCAAAGGTGGTGAAGTTTGGAGACTACGTGAATCAACGTGAACAGCCTAATCAATACGCCTCATAAATATATTTACCCACATTAAATTCAAAAAAATTTTCATAGCTACTTGGGATGTGCAACCAAATTCTGCAGAGCGACCGCACGGAGGTTACCCTGGTCATCGAAATTTGATACCGCGACGTAATAGGCATTCGAATAATTGCTTCGAAGATGTATTGGCGCAGGCTAAAGCTGATTTTCGGGAAAACCTGAAAACTTCGCTCGCGAATCAGTACTGGATGCTCAGAGAACTGTACGACGTGACTGTGCTAGTGTGAGTGTAGATGTCAATTTCTTTTAACGTTATATTCGATCTGAATTGGTATATACCCTTCTCTTTCTAATTCTCTCCGAACAAGTTGGATGTGTTACTAGCAGTCAAAGATGAATCGGGTCATTATTATCGTTGGGTTAGAAGAAGTAGCCACTGGCAGAACCTTCCTCCAACACAAATCCCTTTGATCCCAAAAGAAAAATGACTAAAGTTTATACTGAAGAAATCTGAAGAAAGATACCGTCGTACGTCTTTTGTCCTCGTACGAAATTAGTACGAGAATAGGGTCGTTCAAAAGAAAAAAAAGTCATATTCGTTTGAAACCGTATCTTAATCTAAGTACTTCAATTAACGTTTTGGCTTGGATGTTTTTGATTTTATATTCCTTTTCCACGTTTTTTGGCACCTAAACTTTGATTTGGAAAAATAAAAAAAGAATCGTGAACTACTCTATTACGAAAACTAATTCGGTGTAATTATCATGGAACTTATTAACCGGAATTTGGGTCGTATTTTGTGATTGTTAGGCCGTCAAACATGTTAGTGGCTTCAAGTTGGATCCTAAAATCGAAACGACGCGTGGGAGAAACGAGCAAACGTAACCAAGTGGAGTTGGCAAAACAGAAGGCAGAGTAACGGGTGAAAGTTGGCATTAGTGTTGAATCCCACTTCTCTGTCTAATATACATGAATGATACCGTGAATCGCGAGTTTTGTAAGAAAAAAATTTTTTTTTCATGATCCAAAAACGTGTTAAATTTAGGCCGGGAAAACGAATGTTGAAGTTGAAACGTTCACCATTTCGTCGAAAAAAAACCCTACGCAGCAAACAAGTCAATATATTATATTTCAAGATCCCGTTAAAAATTTTTGTTTTAGATCCACCGACTGTCCGTAATTCTTGGCACCGCAAACCGTGTCAGTTACGGGACACGTTTGACGCCGGCCACTATAACTACGCCACAAGTAGATATATTTGGATGAAAAAATCACTAAACATACTTGAAGGTGTAGGCTGACATGAAAACAAAATTGAATCGAATTGATAGTGTTTGAGATAAAAATCACCAAAATTCGACTACCTTTACAGCAATCCACTCGGATGTGCCCCTTTAAGGTACATCTGGTCTATCGCAGGCTGAATTCGATTCAATTTTTTAGGTTTCATCGTCTATAACTAGTATCGGGGCAAGTTTGAGGTACATCTGGTCTATTGCAGACTGTATTTGATCAAAGTCTTCAGTTTTCATGCTTTAACCAATAACTACTCGATGACCCATGTAGGACATGCGGTTCAGTACATATTGCTCCTGAGGAGAAAGTTACAGGATCGCAAAGGATAGTCCTCGCATTTATTAGTTGGACTCCATTTACTATTGTTCATATTCTTGCGGCAATTACAGGTATCCGAGAGGGGTGAGGATAGCGATTCCCTTCAACTCTATTGTCGATTCCATGAAACGATGGCGAAACGAAGTCGTGGCCGCCATGCCCAGCGAGCTTGGAGTTAATGGCTCGACAATTGGAAGACCCGGCGTATGAGAGGCTATTGCAAAGGGAACACAGTCAGCTCACTACAAGAACAATTGAGGATCGACAAGGGAACTTGCACTTGCTTATCTATGATGCTGCATTTGTGAGAGCAGCATTTCACAACGTAGATAGGCTTTTCATAGATGGGACCTTTCAAACCACACCGAGGGTCACTGGTGTGTACCAGCTCGTCACTGTCTTGGCAGTGAGATTTGATCATGTAAGATGCACGAAATGGATGTACATACTTTGGCTCGATATTTTCGATATTCTAATATTTTTTCAGGCTCTACCGTTTGCGCATATCTTGATGTCGAAAAAGCTCGAGTGTAGCTACAAAGCTGTTTTCACTGCGGTGAAAAATCATTTGATAAACCCTGCATCAGTGAGGGTAGTCATGGCCGACTTCGAACAGGGTCTTCGAAATGCCGCTCGCGAAGTGTTCGAGAATGCAATAATTGCAGGCTGCACTGTACATTACGACAGAGTACGTCACCTTTTTTTCAAAGTTTCGTTGGCTGCGAGGGGTGAATTGATTGTTGAAGAAACTTAAAACACTTCGGCTATCAGGATTCGTTAGGGATACTTCGGAAGCAAAGCTTTTTTTAAAAAAAGTCATGGCCCTCGCATACCTGCCTCGAGACATGATTGAAGCAGAATATGAAAATCTTGTCAATGGCTTAGAAGCCCCGGTGCGGGAAGAGTTGGAGCGTTTCTTGACTTATTTCCAACGTCAGTGGCAAACCATAGTCACACCGGCCGGCTTCAGCGTCTTTGGGATTTCAAAGCGCACAAACAACGTGACCGAATCATATAACAGCATTCTGGCAAGAGAGCTTGGAATACATCCGAGTGCATGGACCTTCATTGGTTAGTTGACTTGCTATAAAGTATCTATAACTCCTGTTCCTGTGTTAGAACAAGGTGCCTCATGATGTTCACAGAATTTGAGATTCCATTGACAAATTTCTAGTATTTCCTCTGAATATTATCATTGGCTGCTTTTGATTGTTAACTTGGTGTTAGGTTTTATCGACGTTCGAATCTCTGATTTCATCAAGAATTGGGTTTCACTTGTAATCACAACGTTTGAAATCTTTTTCTTTGTTATTAACACATTGTTTCCATGTAATTATTCTATATTAGAAAAACTGGCCATGCTCACTTCCAACGCCAAAGACGATTTTGGAAGGCTGGAGCAAGGAAAAGAGATCAGCCGGCATCCTCGTTATGCGACGGGGTATAGGAAAGACAAATTGGAAAGGGGTGGGTGTTTCATATTTGGTCAAATTAATAGTGGGAGGTACATGCAGTAGTTTGTACTGACGTTATTCGAATTTATGCCACAAACCTAAATTACCTCTGTACCTGAAGTAAATACAAAAATTCATGGTAACGTAAATTATATAATTCCACAATTGTCAGTCTTGCTTGCTTGCAAATGACATTAAATGCAAGATAAAAAGTATATTTCAATACAAGTGCGCGGAGTGACAATACCCGCCCGACGACTAAGACAACACAGCAAGAGTCCAAAGGCGAGTCTATGCGAGCCGGAGACTAGACGAAGGGCGAATAATACGTCTTCACACGAGTTAGGAATTACAGCTTTTCACACGTGTATCGAACACTATTTTTCGCCGCGCCTGAATGGAAGTCCTCTTTGTGCATTTACGCCATTTTGTACACCGCTAGCAGTGTGCGAAGGAATTTTTCGCGCACCGTTTGCAAAAGTATGTTTCGGGTGTTTTTAGACGGTGCGTGGAAGTAGACTTTCCATGCAAGTGTGGCAAAGAGATATTTCTTCCTTGACGCAATAGTATATCGGTAATACAATAATCTAGACCGAACGCATGAAAGATCATGATTGAGAGTATTCGACATTGTGTTTCCTATTATATTTCATATTGAGATGCTAGTGCATACTAGTACGTACGCTTTGACGATAGTTCTTTGAGAAAAAATAAAAGCGTAATAAAGTGTAAAGTATATGTATGGGTAACAATAATAATTGATTTCTACCTCACAGGTCGGCAAAAACTGATGTCAGGAGACTTGACGGCGGAAGAATTCCTAACAATTGCGGCAAATCTGAAGCGTCATATCACCCAACGCATGGTGCTGCTGGAGAACGAAGACGAAGTCGCTTTGGCAGACGATCAATTTGACGGTGATCGTGATTTTGATATGCCAGCAGGTAAATCAGTTCATTGAGTATTAACCGCAGGGAGTTTACGAATTAAAGATGATTGATATCCTATTTCAAGACTTTTACATTCTGTAAAGCTTCTTCGGTGGACCAAGATGCAAGCAGAAGGGCGCTGATTGCGAATTTATTTTAAAATAAATCTAACTTGCGGCGCAATAGGACTTTAGCGCGCACGCGTTATGTTTATACTAGTGAGCCTTGTGAGCAAGGAAAATGGTGACTCTAGTAACCCATGCATGACGTGAGTTATGAGGGAAGTGAGCCAGAGCATGTCTCTAGTCCTCTGTTCCTCTCACAATAACGCACGCTCTCTAGTGCTCGGGTGAGAAAGCGAGAAGAATTGTCCCGCCCTCACATTAGCTCAATTAATTATACCTATACTAAAATTGTAGTAAGTTCGTTTCATATCTTACTTTTTGAAGTTGTTCGAAACTCATCTTTGCACTAGATCCTATTACAAATGTAACGCCTTCGAATCTTGAATTGATATGTTTACTAATTTATTTAAACGTTCAAATACATTCCTGAATATCCTTTACCCTATTCAGACAGATGATGACGTTATTCATTTATCTTCATCTTCTTTACTAGCGGATGATCCTGATTACGACGGGAATCTTTTCAGAGGGTATCGTCCCCAAGTACGACAGCCACCAGAGCCCATCCCAGAGCAGGGCGTAGACGATGTGCCAGAGCGAGGCCCAGAATATGTGCCAGAACAGGGCCCAGAAGACGTTCCAGAGCAGGGCCCAGAGGATGTGCCCGAGCACGACCAAGAACACGTGCGAGAGCAGAGACAAGAGCGTTTCCTGGATCAGGGCCTAGAAGACGTGGCAGAACAGCACGCGCGGGAGCAGCCTAGTATCGTCCCAAGGCCGGCACGAAGGTCAAGACGCCTGTGTGTACTCAGGGGCCCAGAAGACGTTCCAGAGCGAGGCCCAGAAGACGTTCCAGAGCCGGGCCCAGAGGATGTGCCCGAGCACGACCAAGAACACGTGCGAGAGCAGAGACAAGAGCGTTTCCTGGATCAGGGCCCAGAAGACGTGGCAGAACAGCACGCGCGGGAGCAGCCTAGTATCGTCCCAAGGCTGGCACGAAGGTCAAGACGCCTGTGTGTACTCAGGGGCCCAGAAGACGTTCCAGAGCGAGGCCCAGAAGACGTTCCAGAGCCGGGCCCAGAGGATGTGCCCGAGCACGACCAAGAACACGTGCCGGAGCAGAGAAAAGAGCGTTTCCTGGAGCAGGGCCCAGAAGACGTGGCAGAACAGCACCCGCGGGAGCAGCCTAGTATCGTCCTAAGGCCGGCACGAAGGTCAAGACGCCTGTGTGTACTCAGGGGCCCAGAAGACGTTCCAGAGCCGGGCCCAGAGGATGTGCCCGAGCACGACCAAGAACACGTGCCGGAGCAGAGACAAGAGCGTTTCCTGGAGCAGGGCTCAGAAGACGTGGCAGAACAGCACGTGCGGGAGCAGCCTAGCACTGTCCCAAGGCCGGTACGAAGGTCAAAACGCCTGTGTGTACTCAGGGGCGCATCTGAACAGCCAGAGCCTGTTCTGCAGCAGCACCAGGAACAAGTCCGGGAGCAGAGTGTCTCAGAGCAGGATTAGGTGGAGCCACCCAGGCAGTTAGCTGAGCGCCTACTAAATGATGGTATTGAATAGTGAAATATATCTTCGTTTACAATACCATTGCATTGGGTAAATAGTTACTGTTGAATGCTCTGAATTTCAATTAACAAGGCCTCCACGATTTTTATATTTTTATACAATTCCCTATCTCAAATGCCATGATAAAAACGTTCACTCAATTTGTTCTCGATGCGGATGCTGACCTAGGTCTAGAGGCACAGGACGAAGATGGTAAGTAACCAAAAATTTCTCGCATGAAATATTAAGCGCATCAAATCAAATATGAAATTCGATAATGCAATTGTTCCAGAAATGGAGATAGAAGAGGCAGAAGGACAAGGAATTTTCCTTGATACTCTCGATCTTCACCAGGATCTGGTCAAGGATGAAACAGGTAACTACAGGTCATTTCACAAAAGTAATTTCACAAAAGGTAATTTTAATAGATAGGACCACATACCATCAATCTCGAAGATTTCCTACTCCATTTTTTTAACCATTGATATCTCATTCAATAGGAATGGAAGTGACTACTATTCAATTGGGCAACATCGGTCAAGTTCTGACCCCGAAAAACCTGGACGTGACAGACTCGGAGAAAATGTTTGAAGCTACTGCAGACAATGGTAGGTACAAGAGAATAAAGCTTCGTTCCGCGAAATGGAAGAAAGTGTAACAGCGACTGTAGAAATCATCTCTAAGACTGA
>JAFFZH010012685.1:0-17281 GCA_018420115.1 Euura saliciscinereae
GGAATCTGAGTTATTGTGACCGCTCGGCGAGCGGGCGCACATTTCCATTACAGCCAGCTTCGGGCGGGCGGAAAGTATGAAAAGGCGTGGTTTTAAGGGGTGGGGACGAAATAGTATATTGTGCAACAAGGGAGCAAAGGACGTTTTCACTCCCGAGCGTGGAGTTGCCACCCGAGCCGAAGGCGAAGGATGGCATCCACCGAGGGAGTGAAAAGTCCGGCGACCGTGGTGCACACGATATTTTATTCCATACATGAACGGAGGCCGATTTCGCGGGCAGACCAGTGTTTACATTTAGGTTATGTGACGTACCGACCGAGCCGTACTATAGTTGGTACGGCAGAGAAAACTAGGGAAGAAAGACTTTCAGGGAGGAAAAACTGGTCTTTCTTACCGAATAGTCTCCCAGCGGAAAGAAAGAGTTCCCGGTCGGTAAAGCCGCACTTCGCTCCCCCAAAATAGGTAGCGAGATCGGCCTTTCCGTTCATGTATGGAATAAAGTATCGTGTGCACCACGGGCGGAAGGCGAGTTTCACTCGTGCGATGGCCGCCCTCGCTACGCTCGGGCGGCTACCTTCGCACTCGTAAAATCGCCTTCTTTCCGCCCTTGATACACAATATACTATTTATTCCATATATGAACGGAAAGGCCGATTTCGCTACCTATTTTGGGGGAGCGAAATGCGGCTTTACCGACCGGGAACTCTTTCTTTCCGCTGGGAGCCTATTCGGTAAGAAAGACCAGTTTTGCCTCCCGCAAAGTCTTTCTTCCCAGTTTTCTCTGCCGTACCGACCAGTACGGCTCGGTCGGAACGTCACATAACCTAAAATGTAAACACTGATCTGCCCGCGAAATCGACCTTTCCGTTCATGGTGGAATAAAATATCGTGTGCACCACGGTCGCCGGACTTTTCACTCCCTCGGTGGATGCCATCCCTCGCCTTCGGCTCGGGTGGCAACTCCACGCTCGGGAGCGAAAACGTCCTTTGCTCCCTTGGTGCACAATATACTATTTCACCACACCTGCACGGAAAGTACGACTTTCGGCCCGCTGCGTGAACGGGAAGTCGTGCTTTTCGATGCAGGAGGTGGTGAAAAATACTACCCACGGGAGTGCAAAAAGCCATCCCAAACTGCGTTCTTGCCACCCCCGCCTTCGGCTCGGGTGTCAATGTCACATGCAGTTTGGAATAACCTACTTTCCCTCCCTAGGTGTGTAATATACTATATTTTCTTTTGTAACATCGTTTGAGAGCTTAAATTTCTACGTTATCTGCGTCAGGATGGGATCCAATTCTCAGTTTTCAAACCACAAAAGGAATCGATTTTATTGACGTGTTCCAGATCCGTGCGACCTATTTGGCTATAAACACGTAGATACGTGCAACTAGTCCCAACCAACATGCTGGGAGCTTTTTTATACCCACCGATAATCTCGCTTGTAAATTTTTTATACAAATAAACATATTGTTGATCAATACCAACAAGATGCCT
This sequence comes from Euura saliciscinereae, assembly GCA_018420115.1. Classification (NCBI taxonomy): domain Eukaryota; kingdom Metazoa; phylum Arthropoda; class Insecta; order Hymenoptera; family Tenthredinidae; genus Euura; species Euura saliciscinereae. The sequence goes on from JAFFZH010012685.1 coordinate 1,496, forward strand.
GTTTTAGTGTCTCGTTAATCGAGGCCACGGATCCGTATGAGGTGCGTCGTGAACCTGTGACCTAACAGAACGAAGTAACGCAGAGGCTACGTACGAGAATGTAATTATAATTAGATTGAAAGGAAGCGTGCCTCGACGCGGGAATCGATACGTGCAGTAAATGTCGCGATCTGTTACCACGGATTTGAAGTTAACACTGTTACGTGTTGTAACTGTATCCATCGTATACAAAACGGACGCATCGCTACTTCGAAAACTTAGCAAAGGAACAATCGGGTGAAACATGAATAATTGACAGTCATGTTGGTTCTTATTTGACGCTCAGAGGGTTTTGATAGTATCAAGCATGTGTGGACCAAAATTAGAACCATCCTTATGTTATTAACGCGCGCCTTCACATTTTCTGTCAACTACGGATGTTCTTATCTCGCATTGCGCCGCGGTACTCGCCAGCAGCCCGCGTCCGTAACGGTGTTGGAGGTTTTTGCCGTTTGTTACATGTTAAGAGCATGCTCTAGTCAGTCTTTCCCACAAAGTAGCCGCGCTACTTATTTTCACTTATATCAACGCCTACGCATAACAGGCGCGAAAAAGAAGATAAGAGCGCACTGCCGCATGAAATTTCGAACACATACATACCAAAATATCTCTGTTTTACGCAACAATAACGACAAAATTCTGGTTCCTAACTAAAATGGTAATGGCAGCCACCACCAGTTGAAAGCGGCAATTATCATTTTAGTCAGGAACAAGGATTTCGTTGTTATTGTTGCGTGAAACAGAGATATTTTGGGATGTATGTGTTCGGAATTTCCTGCGGAAGTCCGCTCTTATCTTATTTTTCGCGCCTGTGATGCGTAGGCGTTGATATCAGTGAAAATAAGTGACGCGGCTACTTTGTGTGTAAAGAATGACTAGAGCATGCCCTTAAGGAAAACATGAGCCACGTTGTTACACGAGGCGAATCACGAGGTGGGCGGCCCCACGTTGGGCCTGGATCAACAATCAAAGGTTCGCGTGCGGGCGAGTGGAATGAATTCGATACACGATTAGTATAAAAGCGATCGGTAGAGTGCGCCTGCTGCTCGGTCATTTGATCGGTAGGATGATCCCTGCTAGATCGACCAGCCGACTGGTTTCACCGCTGCGTCGACCGCTTTGCTATAGCTGTATGCAATGTATCGGTTCGGAGTGATTCCAGAAACTGTCTATCTAATATTTCGCTCCTTAACGGCGTAATTTACCAAATTTGAAACGACTTAACTCAGCTGTAATTTGAACGCTTGAATTATTTGTTCTCGCTCGGCACACAATTGCCAGGCGGTATAAACGAATACAAGGTTTGTTCGTCAGCAGTGAAGACGAGCCGGAAGTCAGAGTGGTAATGGTTGTCATTCGGACGTCTCCTTGACTATTGTTAGAACATCAAAGAGATTTATCGTTGGAAGTTTGAAAACGAGTTGAAACGACACAAAATGTGCTGTCCGATAACTTTTCCAGAACGGTAAATTTCATTTGAACGTTAGTAAAAATAGATAAAGACGACTATGGCAATGATCTCAAGGCACAAATGCAGCCGGATTATATTTAGAACACCGCCGTTCGTTAGATTCGACGAAACAACTATTTCTCTAGAACCATGAAAACTGAAACACCGCGTCGGACATCTATAGTTTATAAAACAGACACTCGGAGCTCCAGGGTAACGAGACTCTTCCGCACCGTCGCCACGCTGCCCGTGGCCGTTACTATATGTCTATCGAGCAATAGAGGGAATATTTTAAGACTACATACTCGCCGTGCTCCAAATACGAACCTCCTTCCCCTGCTGTACTAAAACTCCAAACTACTCAAGATCGCGGAGCGTCTACTGCAAATTGTTCAACGCAAAGTGCTCGATGCAATACATTCTGCAGGTTGTTGCACATACGAAACTATGATGCGAATAAAGACTCACGAGTTCTCGCTACGCCTCCTGGAGCTCGCCTTTGATGCCGGGAACGCTGTGATGATGTCTTGAGGCCAGTTTGTTGGCCAAGTCATGCATCACGTCCCTGTAGATCACGGTGTCCAGGTTTTCTCCCAGCATGTAGAGGAGGAACCAGTCCCCCATTTTGCTCCGTCGAACTATGGTTTCCACAGCTTCCCTCCGAACCAGGCGAAACCTCAGTCTCAACAAGTAGACCCTCATTCGTGGCGAGAATATTATTACGATCTATACAAAAAGCAATTGGTAAACATATTATACACTCAATTGATCTACAGCATGGACTCTACTCGGTTTTCAGTCGTGTCTGACAATATTTAAAGACAACATGGGCTACCCTGTATACAACGGTCATGAAGCTTAGGGCACCGAGGAGCAGGAACCAAAACCAGAGGAAGACGTAGATCTTCTCGTTGACGACGTTAAGCGGCAAAATACAGACGGCGTCGTGCCTTTCCACTTCACCGCTGACACCGTACTTGTAGAAGGTGCACTTAGTCATCCGCGGAAAGACGAATATCATCGGGTCGACGCGATCCTCTTGGTCCGATTCAAGAAATCTCAGTACGTCGATCCCAAACGTTAAAAATGCTCCGTCAAAGAAACGGTTCATGAGAAACATTTGACCTGAACCAAAGAGAGAAGAATAAAACGAATATTTAGCTTAGCGACTTTACCGTTCACTTGACAAAATTCCGCTGAGCTAACGGAAAATCATGTGGTAATTATTTCAATACTCTGAGAGCATCGTGGCAATGGACCAGAGGACCTAAAGCTAAAGGGAAGAGACGATATCTCTCCCCGAAACAAGTCAAAGAGCAGACTCGAGGTCGTAGTAAACGTTTAAAGATCACAGGGGTACATTGTTCTAATAGCCGGTTCTAAGATTACTGTGATGTTGCCAGTTGTGAGCTTGCCAAATATTTATAAATAGTCCATTCATTTACGAATCTTTCTTTTCCACGTTTGCATCGAATAATATCTTTATGGCCCACCTACTGGTATGAATATATTTCTAAACTCGGGGCGGGCCACTCATCGGATTATTACGTCGGACTGAATGATTTCTAACTGGTTATACCATGAATACAATAGAATGGATGCGTGAACTCTGTGGAATAAATTATTTACCAATGACGTTAATGAGGGCCAAAACCTCACAGAGGTAGTACCTATACGCCCACCAGTTGTGGTACCTCAGATTTTCCCACAAATAATCCAGAAGCAGCTTCTTCTTTTGTTTCTTTTCGACTTCTGAACAAATTCCAATATCCAGATCCATCATAAGTGCATGAATCTTGCCACCTTCCCATCCTTTCCATAACCATCGTGGTGTGTAGAATAGAATTGCCTGCAACAAAACATGCGAGGTTTGGTCTCTGTTTCTCCGTGGTTTCAAAAAATATTTATTAATATTAGAGATATCAATCCTATATTGTCGGCGAGTTCGGTATTTGGAATCCGTTCACTCCATTCACTCCGCGCAGATGTTTATGAATACAAAAGTATGCATATTTAAGCATTTCCAGCACTTGGAGTCACTCTGAACCTAATAACCAAACTCACCGTGTGCCTTCATCACGGGCCATGTCTCAAGATTTTGAATTGGTGTCAATGCACCTACGTTCTCATGTCGCCAACATACTATATTCACTATTCGTGTACCCATACAAATGAGGCTGTAATTTTTGCATATCCACAACGTTTGGCGAGACTCCAACTCTGTTAGTTTTGTATCTGATACTGGCTACTAGCCGCCTGACCTAAACACATGAGCTTAGTGGATTCTGAACGTATACCCTTTACCACTTTATCTTAACTTACATAAAACAGAGGGTGTGTTTTAGAATGCCGTTAGAGTATGCTCGGAACCACTGGTATTTCCACTCTGCGGATTACATTATGCTTTTAATAATCATTTTAATGCAGCTCTCAATCGAGTTAGTGTATAACCGCGGGGTTGTTCTCTGTTGTTGAGTCGTGGACTCAGTTCAGCTTTGGCGTGAATGCCACCCTTTGCAGCTTAAGTAATACGACACTTCTCGACAATATCACTGCTTCCAATTATCTCCCTCTGCCTGCATTTGATCCAATAATTCCAAGCGCTCCACAGAGGGTGGATTCCCGTTCCCCAGTAGTACAACGTATCTGGACTTGATCAATAAGTATCACTGAAGTTTTAGCAGAGACTTCACCAGGCCTTGCCGAGTTCGGACAAAAATGAAAAATTCCTCGATTATGGAAACCTCTAATTTTCTCGCCCAACATCATATAGCGTATTGTCAACCAAAAAAAAAAGTTCATACGATTCTTTCCTTACGTTACACTACCCTTAGATAACGTGGTTTTTTACGAACGAGTTGTAATAAAAGAAAATATGCATTCCGTTATACCAAACGGCTTACGAGGATTTGAATCCTCCAACCATCTGTTGACAAAAACAGCATTAAGGTCTTATTCTCAATTACCCCTTGCCCCAACTCACCCAACTTATGTTGAAGCGACTCATTTTCAATAGATGGTAACAGCTTGTGAATTGGCATATTGCGCGTCGACATTTATGTCAAGACCTACCCTTAAATTAGGTGTAAAATATCAATAAAACTGTTCGAAAGGTAGCGGCGCAAAAGATAATCAGTGAGAAATTGAAAACAGATGCTTACTTGCATTAGAAGCGCGAAGATAACCCACTGATAGTATTTATGCTGCTTGACCAGAGGCTGTGGTCCGTGACCGTGAACAACTGTCTTACTGTTTGCAACACCTGGATAAGGAACCGACTGGCCCAAGCTCATGTTGAACGCATGCACCATGCTGTAAGTAGTGTGCAGCCAGCAAAAGGTCTCCAGAACTATTTTATCCACAGAACCAGCAGCCTCACAGTGAATCGGTGATCCGGATAGACTCTTGCACGCCAAGGTCAAGCAGCCGGTCAGCAACAGTGCCACTGTGGCCCGATAGTGGAGTCTGAATATGAGCGTATCTTCAGAAACTCTTTGGACTTTGAACAGCGCCCTAATCGACCCGAAGATATCGATCATTTTGAGCATGATTGTAATTCCCTCTTAATGTTATCCACGATATTATAAATGTCTTGAAGTTTTCACTTGTAATGTTCAATTTCGGTGAAATAGAGGTACTGGGTCTCGTTGGCTTTATGAAGTGTCGATCCAGCCGGGGATTACCGAAACATCAATCACAGAAGGCAGTAATTTATTGTTTCGGTCCAAAATTAGGTTTAGCGGCAAACTGTAGACACACAATTTTATCCTTCTTATTAACATTTTCACAAACGCATCTTTGAACGGTCACTTTTATGTTTTGGCCTGTCCCAACTTCATTTGTTTCACTTTATTCTCAACAACGCCAAGTCCAAGCCTGAAACTTTCAGAACTGATCGTATTGCTGTTTTTCTACAGCAGGCTCAAGACAATTCAGGACTCGCCGATTGCAACAACAAGCCATGGAAACCGGGAAATACTCAAACTCGGGAGTAAACGAACTGAGAAAAACTGGAAAAGTGTCGAGGAAGAGACGAACTTAGGAACACAATCTTAGAACAGACTAAGCACATGGAACACAGAGCCAAGCTGTTAGAAGACTAAGGAGACTTGAGGGGCCTCCTTAGCCCTCCCTTGGCCTCCCTTGGCCCCCCTTTTAGCCTCCCTTGTTGACTCGGCCTCGGCTTCGACTACTACGGGACAACGATTACTCACACCTGAGACAACTTATATTATCTCCATCCAAGACTCGCCCTCGTCAAGGCTTGTTGAAGGGTGCTAATCTGGCCGAGATTCCACGTCATTAGTTGCACGAGCTGTGAATGTGATCGTCAGGATATCGTTAACCAATCTTCTATCAGCTGAGATGAGGATGATCGAAGATTATAATCTTGATACAAAAAGTATGGTTACGGGAAAAAGAGAGTGAAAAATATCTCACGCTAAGCCTGAAAGACACATATTGAAGATTGAATAGAGATGAAGAGATGAATTCTTGAAGTTGAATATTGAATTATTTAACTTGAATTTTTGGTACCTCCTAATAGATTTAAGCCAAAACACACTGTAGGTATCTTGCTGCAGTCGCCCGTGAGTAAATATGTATACGTATACATAGGTTTATGTACGGATCTATATGATTGGGGAGTGCTATTCTTGGAGGCCTTAGATACAAAGATTAGGTAATTCTTTTTCAGCGATAATGGACTTGAACTATCCATGGCTGTGGCTGACCCTGGGTGAACAAATGGAGGGTCGTTGTACCTATTTTCCGAATACCGCCTTCTCTATGCGATAACGGGGCTTAATTACAGCGAAATTTCTACGTCTTTTCATAAGAAAGAGAATTCAGTACATGAAAGTCGGTCTAAAAGCCTAGAAGTTAGTGAAAAAACAATTTAAACAAATGAAAAGTGCCGAAGAAGAGCAAAAATGCGTGATTTCAAGTTTGGTTATGGGGTGTACCGGCATTGGCGTTCTAGGGTTAACTCTTAACACACTACTGCTTTCGTTGCTGAAGCAAATCACGGAATGAGACGTATATTACAGAGCTACCATAAATATTCATTGCCTCGAGAATTCTTGCAATGTGACTCTCACTCGATACGTATGTAGGGTGCGTATCTGGCCCGCACGCACGGACATTTCATAACCTAAAAAACTGACCTGATATTCGTCCCCGTAGTACGAAAACTTCACGCCATGCGAGTTGCTGGCATCTCATGTGGATGATTCCACTTGGTGATCCATAAAAATGATTCAGAAGTTCGAGAGGCTGTGAGTTAAAATGCTACTCTGAGTCCCGATAAAATAATACGTTGCCCTAACTATTCATCATCATCGCGTCTTCTGCTTTCTCTGTCATTCCACTACTTCCGCCCATTAATCTCACAATACAGTAAAAGTACTCTCTTCGCGACGTGGGCGGATGTCGAGCTTAGGTGGATTGGGATAAACTACCCATGATCACTGCCGAATCAACATTGTTTTCAAAAACTAGAAATCAAAGAAAGATCCATTCTATACTATGTAGAGCAGAGGTAGTAAAATCTCATAAAATCTACTCGTTTTACGTCTCATTCTGAGAGCTCTAGAATCACCCGAAACAATTTTCTCACTAAAGCATCCCTCATATATGACTCGATTGATGCACAGCGGTCGTGAATTTTGGACGAGAGTATGATATCAGTTAGGGGCCATTCAACAAATACGTTCGCTTTTTTGAGGGATTTCAGACCCCCCCCCCCCCCTTCGTCACGCTTTTTACCACCCCTTGAGTACACGTTGTCACACCAAGTCAGACCCCCCCCCCCCCCTCCAGCGAACGTATTTCTTGAATGACCCCTTAGTCTCTAGCATGATGTCCATCATCCATAGGCTTAACAATTATGAACGGTACATTACTACGCTGTGTAGATTTCTGTTTGATCTTTACGTTTCGCCGCTGTTGGTGAAGCCCGTCGAAAGACAATGAACCCAAAAATATGTAAAGTATGCCAAGTTACACTATGTGAAACTTATTGCGGAAAAGAGATTAATCAACGATGCTCGAGTCACGGGATGACGACTTCAAACATTTCGTAGCACGACTTTATCATTGTTGTAACTTTTACTTGTATATGTTTACAGTTGTTGAACCAGTCAAGTTCCTTTATTCCTTTTGGAGAATGCCAGAAACAAAAATTGAAGATGTTTTGTGGAATTTGGGAAGAACAGTATATCGAATGTTTTCACACTCCTCGCAGGAATTCTGCTCAATATGAGACCGATCAATGTTTCATAAACACATATACTTCCCTCGGGGCTACATTGAAAGGAGCTGCAATATCTAGAAGAAAAGTATTTCTCAATAGTGGCACCAAAGCATCTCTTACACTAACGACGATGGCACGGGCTATTCCACGTAAAGCGGATCAGTCACCTCTCAGATATTTTCTTAATTTTGCATGTCGATTGTGTAGGGGGAGTTAGATTTTTGTGCCAAAGCCCGATGTGATAATGCAAAATTCGATTTTTTATTTGCAATAACAAATTAGAGAACCTTTTTTGTCAAAAATTCATAACTACGCCAAAAATGAAGTTACATTCAATTTTCTTTTTTTGATTCACGCGGAAAGCTTCATAGAATTGAGACAAAAATACAAAATTGAAAAAAACAATTGTTATCAATTGTTTATAGAGTTTCAAAAACGTGTTCTCTCCCGTTTTTTAATTACTGAGATTCAAAATATATTTATGTCTATAATTCGAAAACGGGAGAGAACACGTTTTTGAAACTTTGCTTATCGCTTAAGGCAGGCGTTGTGAAGGTACAGTATTTTTTTTTTCAGACTTTTAACTCATGTCCAACATTGTGAAAATGGTTCGCAAATAACGTTGCGTCGCCACCGCGGAGTAGCGGTGGCCGGCAGCCGGTCGCTTGCCATTCCGTGAGTCGCTGCGCGCCTCAAATTGGGACGCATCGACACCTTTAACGATTTTTTACTCGAAAACGAAAAAAAACACGTCTCTGAAATTAATTCACCGGTTCTAGTATAATACAAGGCACATGTCATAATTTCTTATAATTTTTTAGGCGTGTTGCTCAGTGTTTTAAAAATCTTTGAAAAATTAACTGTTGAATAAACAATTGGTAACAATTGTTTATTTCAATTTTGTATTTTTTTCTCAATTCTATGAATCCTTCCGCGTGAATCAAAAAAAAAGAAAATTGAATGTAACTTCATTTTTGGCGGAGTTATGAATTTTTGAAAAAAAAGGTTCTCTAATTTGTTATGGCAAATAAAAAATCGAATTTTGCATTATCAAAATCGGGCTTTGGCACAAAAATCTAACTCCCCCTACACAATCGACACGACAAATTAAGAAAATATCTGAGAGGTGACTGATCCGCTTCACGTGGAATAGCCCGCACATGAAATAGTAATAAATACAGAGAGAATCATAATTCCACTACGTCGTCGGAGATTTTTCATTTTAGAAGACTTTCAGACAGTGCAAAATGGAACACGCAATGTCGAACCCGAGTCTCGTCCGAGGCACGTTGCCGAATAGTGGTGATACATGACCTATGGTCAGCCGCTCGAGACTTAAGTAGAATAGAAGCGTGCTGGTCAGCCGCTGAGGCTACTTGGTATTGATGTAAGGTAAGTGGTAGCGATATCTACAGTATACTCTATACTGGTTTGCGAGGACAATACATACAGCCTGAGCGACCGATCCGGAAGGGTTAAACTCGGTTTATTGAAGCTAGGGGAGCAGGGAAAAAACTCTTGTAACCATAGTAACAGTGTAATAAACCAAAAAAAGGCCGCCCCTAGTGGCGAATGCTGTTCTTATGGTTCTAACGTCACTTTCACTCGTTTTCAATGCAGGTCTGGTAGGAAATAAGATATGTATGTGCCATGGGAAGAAGCAAAAACCGCCTGCTTCCTCCCCTTGTTGCATATTATAATACCTACTATTTCCGCTCTGCATTGCCAAGATTGGTATCATTGGAATTTACCGGTATTTATAACCTCTGCAATGAATTTTGCCTTTAATTTCTGTTCAGAGTAACTTCTATGTACTTCGTCATGTGGGTATCGGCTTTCATCCCCAGCCAAGTGAGACTGTTAACACATCTGAGCTCCTTTGAAAACCTCAGGATAACTTTAATGAGCTTCCTAATTAGCAGCATCGTTGAATTATGGCTTTCTGGGTCACAGCTGATATGATCCAATTAGATCAGAACTTCATCTAACTCGTATGGATGATTTAATTATTTATCATGGGTTAATAAAATATGCGTGGATACCATATTCCACTTCAGTTATAGTATATATCCTTGGTTTATATTTATTTATTCTGGAAAAGCTCGGACCACCGTCGGCGCTCAAGCGTCACTCGTCGGCTTCCGGTAATCGGGGACATGTGTACGGTCGTTTATTAGTCATCAGTAGAGCGTGGCGATGATGCAAAAGAACGTAGACTAAAGGGCGCGATGACACCTGGACTTCAGCCCAGAGAAGTTATTTACCGAAAACCAGAAATTCGGGTCATTGTCAAACTATTGTGGGAAAAATGTACGAAGAACACGAATTCAAACTCGCGGCCTTGGCCGGAAAACTTTTCGCGGTAACCCTGCGAAGCACGGATTTTGAATCTCCAGAAAAATTGGACACATACGAAAGACGTCGATAAGCTAACCTTATACGAGGTCTTCCGCAGCCCTTAAGTCATGAAGTTCGACGGCTCTGTCAGGGCGGAGGATTTAACGTTGGACATAAAGGTTATTGGCGAAACTGTGCCGTAGTGGTGGCCTGTCACCTCGGCAATTATTATAGTATCCTTGATTATTATCGGCGCACGTGACACAACTCGGAAATGATAAAACCCCGGAGAGGGGTAGCGGCTGAGAAAGAAATATGAATGCTTAGGGTTTCCTTCTTGGCAATGAACTAGTCTGGTTATAAGCCGATATAAGCCGCGTGACCGCAAACCCGCAACCACCCCAGTTCCAACGATATAATATACGTGTTAGTAGAATGTACTGAATTCTACAGCATAATTATCTGTGTATGTCCAGTAAGACATGTGGCCTTGTCACAACCCCAAAGGAATGCTACGATACGCTCGGAACCCCCTTGTTGTGTGACAAGCGGATTCGTTTTGTTATCTGAACAGACACACATTCGAGGCGAGGTATAAGTGTGGCTCACCACACTTTGCAGCTATACCAATCAGCCGCGTTGAATGTTGCTAGGAGCGGAAATCTATTGTCCATTCGTAAAAATTGAATCTGATAGGATATCCGCAGGAGAAATCGGTGCCAATTGGACGTAAACCTATTTTCTTGGAGCGACTGGTCGGCTCCTTGATAGGAACAACTTTTTGTTAATCTCAACCCTAAAACCTCAGGCATCCTTGTTAATAAACTCAGCTTTGATAGCATACACACACTGTTGATATGATTCGAGAATTCAGAGCAATCATTGCGGGATCAGTGAGAAAACCATCCGACTAAGGCTGCCAGAGATGAAAGGGTTCGATGCGGTAACTTGAAACGGAGATGTAAGCTCGAATAACCTAACGCAGTCTTATGAACGAGAGATTAAAAAGGATTTCCTAGTTGATTCGATTGAAGCCATTCACCAAGGTCCGAGGAATGTTAATAATATAGACTGTTAAAATCGTTCACTGATCTCAAGAGGTTGTGTTTGAATCGTAGCACCGCTTAATCGATTGACGTTATGCCGAGATTATGCCAAGTATCGGATTGCACGTGCCGCTTATTTCCGCTGAAATTCTAACGAATTCGAGAAAGGAATCGATGGAAAAATAAGTTCGAACAATTCGAGTGAAGAAATAAAAGTTACCTGAAGGAAGAGCATGAAGCAGACCCACTGATAGTATCTGTAAACCTTCTTCTCGCTCTCCGAATAGTCTTTCGAGTTCGCCACCCCCGGGAATGGCACCTCTGATCCTTCCTTTTTCCTGTAGGCAGTCGTGATCGTATAAGTACTGTGTATCCAGCAGTACGTATTTAGAACGTCCTCGGGAATATCCTTGCTGTGAATACAGTCGATAGGATTACCGACGTACTGTCGGGTTGTGACTATCAGCGAGAAAGCTACCAGCAGCATCACCGTGATGCTGTAGTGTAGTCTGAACACCGCAGAGTCAATGTGAATGTGAGAAACTTTTATGAGGTTTTTCAGCCCGCGAAATATGTCCAACATCTTGAAGCACTGTTATCCCGTTACACAGCGGGTCCTTGGCTCTGCTGGCGAGCACAATTCTCTGTATTTTTCAGACACTAGGAGCTTTAGAGTCCTCCTCGTTGATGGGTGGATTATCGAGGCACTCGCTGTGAAGCACCTTGACAAAGATATGCCGTACTTCGAACGTTTTAGGATGACCTTAATTGTTCTCATATCGAGTCGTATGATTCAAAATCGTTTATTTTAAGAAACTTAATGGTTGTTTAATTGGCTTTTGGTACGTGTATTAGTCCGTTATTGAGTAAACGCGGGGAAATACGAACTCTGTGCACACGTGAACGTAGTTATTAGCTTTCTTTACGAGCCGAAGACGGTCCTGCTCCAGAATTAACTGCACAGACCCAGAAATTATCACGTGTTATTCGCCTCCATTATTCCGAGATTCCTCGAAGTTTTGCGGGATGTGCTTGAGTCATTCATCCTTCTCTTAGTCGGAACACGTAATGAGAAGTTGGAGAATCTAAGATGTCCGTCTATGAAGGCGCCAACGATCTCGCCGACAGCAGTCTCGCCTTCGCGATATCCAATTTTTCAATCTGGTTTGACTAATTTCCAACCTGACAAATTGTTCGCGTTCTACGAAGACTTGTTCATGTCCGTTCCTCCCTACCTTCCCATTCCTCTCCAAAAGTCAAAACTAAAGTAAACTTACGGCCTGTTGAAAACTCGACCTTAATTTTTTTATTTTTTTATATTTCTATCAACTTACGAAAGTCGCCGTAGTAAAAAGCCTCGAAGGAACAAGAATCTCAAAAAACAAGTAAATTAAATTGGGGCTCGAATTTATTTGGTCCCGTCAGAGGAACGCGGATTAATGATCTTTGATTCCGGAAGATGAGCCCTGCGCTGTTTCTTGTCAGCCTCTCTTTCGGATCTGTCTTTCTGTCATTTTGTTCTATTGTACGCTACTCACGATGCTATTTTCGTTGAACCACGTACTACGTATGCACTTCTGGACCAATACTAAGTGGGCATACACCCTCGTACCCTCGCGCAGAAATGTTTTGAGGACAAATTACAGAAATAGAGCGGAAACAGCGACGGACTTTACAGCGCGTCTTCGCATTACCCGAGAGAATCGGAAATTCGCAAAATCTTCAGAGCTTGATAATCGAAGTATTCCCCGTATTACGTTTACAGACAAAACTTGCAGCTACACTACGTCAAGAAATGGGGCTAGAGACCGTCCGTACATAATCTATCGTAAATGTATCAACGCATAGTAAACAATTTCTGAAGCAGCAGGCCACCGCAGCTCTGATTCACCCAACGTGCAGGGTGTGTGAACCCCACCGGATTTTGGAATTCAAAAATCCCGCGACTTCGAGGAACAAAGCTTCCAAGGAATCGAACACCAGGCCTGCGCAAAGTTATGGTTTATTTACTCGTAGGCGTGTCGGGATGCCCAGAGTTTATCGGACGCGCGTCAGATTGTTCCGAAGCTAAACCAGCTTGCCAGGTGGACAGAGAACCGTTCAAAGTTATAAATGATGATTATAAAAAAAAGTAACAGAACTATGTCAACTTTTGCTAGTCCCAATCCAAAGAACAACTAGACTTGTGTCTGGCCAGGTATCGTCTAGTTCCACTTCTGACAGTCGCGGATTCCTCATTCGCCGTCTTGCACCTCAGAAATTTAGGGCTGCCAAACACACTTTGATGTTCGTATGGTGGTCAAGCATTGCAAACTTTCACTCCTTGATCCCAGCCCAGAGGACTTTAGCGGATTCCTTTTGCGTCAAACAGTTTTGGTCAAAGCACTTGAAAACCCATGAAAATTCCGCTGCTTCATCGGGTACCACGGTTGCTTTGAATCCTGAAACTGTAAACTTCACGCACTGCGAAACACAAGGAAACACCAGGAAGACTTGTGTCTCGATAAGCTGGGCGGTAATTGATGACGGACGATATGATTTTTGAAAATCTTCCGGCTAAAGGCGAGTCGACAGACTGACTGGCTGGCCGCGCACTCGACAGCCCGGTCCCTCCGCAGAGGACCAGAGGTGGAGGCAAGCGGCTCCAGGAATAGAACGGATCCCAAAGTCCAAGTCGAGCGCGCGCTCTCGGACGGTTATGCTACTCGTGAAAGCCAGGTTTTTATATAGGACCACGCGCCCCGTGTATTGAAAACTAAGCCAACGAAAAGCTCTTATCAAGAAACTATGAAAAATTGAGATCGAGTAGCGATCTCGCCGCGAAGGAAGAGGCAAGGGTGAACAATGGTAGCGGTGACGGTGACCGCTGCGTTTTATTGTCAACAGATTCGACTGACCCAAAAAATTAAAAACTGCAGAGTATTTCTATTCGGTCAATAACCCTTCAGATAACTTTTCACTCGTTAAGATGCTTTCTCCCACGTCTCAGACGCGGATGATAAGAAACTGATGCAGGGATATTATCGAGCACGTGTTTCTCGGTGTAACAAAAATATTTAAGACTCGCGCTTTCAGGAGCTCGGCGGCATTCCATTGGTCATCAAAATCGAACAAAACAGATATGAAGCTGGACGCGTATACAAGTTCGTAAATACGCTCTATACCGTGTAGACGGCATATTCGTAACGAGGATAGTATATTGTATACACCTACGTGGTTTAATTGAAATTGGAAATTGATCCGTAATGTCTTTCTACTTACTGGTACCTTACCGAGTTATGAGCCCGGCTGCTGGATGCGCGATATTCCCTTCGGACTTACGTCATGACGGCAAAATTAAAAAAAATGAGGTTAAGAAAGAACAGAAATTTGATTTCGTATTTCCCCGAGTCCCCTGGAGACATGTAGGCTACGTAGTCGTTTGCAAACAACAAATTTGGTTGTCACTTTCAGTATATTTATGTCGGTGGGGTCTTCCAACGGCGCTGGGATATATAAATATCCGTTCACTAGTCATACCGACGATTTTTTGTAATTCAAACACACGCATCAATTTCGGGTGACACAACGTTTTGATTGTTATGAAAGAATATTCCATAAATCGGTTCAGTGTAGCGATATATTACTGAAGCTTTCTTCTGATGAACAGATTTACGCTAGGTTTATCCTGGAATACATAAATGACACATACGTCGAGCCCAAACAACGCCTGGTCGCTGAATACTAAAAGTCAAATAGTGACTTAATTTTAGTACATGTATTTTCAGTCGATTATAAAGATTTCTAAAAATATTCTGCGGGAGTATATACCGATCGCTTTCCTCCTGAGCTTCAGGAATCACGCTAGCAAACAGAGATCAACACGGGGATCAGCGGCTGTAATTTCAGTCGCTGGAGGGTGCACAAGTAATCAAAAATTATTTTCATCAAATATTTGTACTTGAATGAATTTCGAGTGATTAATGTTTACATATCATTCTCACAGCCCATGTATACTCTAATTAACGTCAATCAATTCCAGGAAGAAAAGAAATAGCTTTTTCTTTTGTCGCAATCACAGAATAAAAAATTAAAATTAATATAAGCCCCTGCGGGTATGGTGAAATTTTTTTCCGAACAATGTCGTTAATTATTTTAGGAACATGGTGTGTTGTTTAGAGTTTCTGGCGACCCGTTCGTAAATACCTGGCAACATATCAGCCCACGCTTGAAAACTAGGTAATGGTGTCTCGTTGACTTTGAAAACTGGTATTAAGCGTATTGTAGATTTAGTCCAGTCAATCTAGACTTTTTTTTACATGGTGTAGGGTAAGGTTGCTATCGATGGACTAGTGGTATATCTCAGGTATGTGTTAGTGCTTGGCGTTGCTATCAGTGCGAATCAAGTCTACTAGTGGCCAAAGAGTGGCCATGTTAAAAACAGTCACATGGGTGCACGGTCTTATACACAGGTCTTGAAACGAAGGTGGTGGGGGTGGTTCGCTTAATGGCTCAAAAATTAGTTCGAGTTGCGGCCGCAAGGGCTGCGCCACGGATATCAGTGGAGCAATGGGCAGACCGTAGACATATCCTCTAAACGTGCTTTAAACCTATATTTGCCGTCACCTGTATGATGCATTTTTGGAAAACTGACTGAAAAAAAATAAAGGGAATGTAGTAAA
>JAFFZH010012685.1:17681-32175 GCA_018420115.1 Euura saliciscinereae
AAACTCCGAGAGTAAAAAGTGTGACAACTAGCCCCGGTCTCCCCTATATAAGACCGTGCATGGGTGCCATAGGTGTGCTGAAATTGAGCGAGGTAGGAATTTGCCCTTTCTGATCTTGTTTTTCCTAATTATCTAAGCGTGTTTGAACCCTTGTATCGGTGATTTTTCCTAAATAGTGTCGGATGGTTTCGAAGCTTATACTTCGCTCTTAAAAATGATACCGATATTTTTTTGGTATCTTTCCATCCTGTGGTAGTAGGATAGGTTATGTGTTGCGGTGCGAATTTCCATGGATGGACCGGGCAACAATTACGCTATGAATGGACCAGTATGGAAGGTATTACTTTTTTCAGTTTGTAAGACACTGTTGAGAGCATCTATCGTGGTTGATCCACAATTTGCTTGAAATCTCAAAAATCTATTCATACGTCATCAATTTATCATTTACACCAATATATTAGGTCATTAGGTCATTGTATTGTTTTATGTTCATTATTTTAATGGTCCATCGAAGGATATGGGGTGGTCCATCCATGGAGCAGGTCCTTGTATTGTTTTATGTTCATTATTGTAGTGGTCCATTCATGGAGCAGGATTGCCATGAATGGACCAAATTCAGAAAACAGAAAATCGGTGATAAATAATCAGATATTAACAATAAACTTGCTCACTCGTGATTGCTCTGTAGAATAGGTTTCGAAGAAAACATCCACCAGTGGTTTTGCACTTTCGACTTAAAATCCAATTTTTATGGCCAACTTTGCTTAGGGGGTCCATCGATAGCAACCTTACCCTATAGAAAAACATTTTCTCAGGGCATGAAAGTTACACCAATCGATAGATAAAGGTCCCCTCGTGACTATATCAAAATGTATCCTCGCCAATTTCAGGGCGAGATTAGTAATTAATGAAAAACAATCCAAAATTTGCGGCCCACCGACTTTCGCCGGCCCTTGCCCGAATGTTACTGAGTCAATGAAGGAAATGAAATTACCAACTTGTAGCGCCGGTAAATTCATATCAGATTCAACTGAAAAGTCGGGGAAAAGACGCTTTGTTAATTCACTATAATTATTTTAAGTGATTTCTGAGCGTTTTCCGACAAGGCGTCAGCTGATCGTTCCGTCGTTCCCATGGCGTCAGCCCCTCGGTCACGTGACCCGCAACGCGCGCGTCAAATTCAATTCGAACCACACACCGCCACAGTGCGTGTCACGTGACCGAGGTGCTGACGCCATGGGAACGACGGAACGATCAGCTGACGCCTTGTCGGAAAACGCTCAGAAATCACTTAAAATAATTATAGTAAATTAACAATGCATCTTTTCCCATACTTTTCAGTTGAATCTGATATTAATTTACCGGCGCTACAAATTGGTAATTTCATTTCCTTATACATTTTGATATAGTCATAAGGAGACCTTCATCTATCGATTGGTGTAACTTTCATGCCCTGAGAAGAAATTTCCTATGCGAAGTCTAATTTTACTAGACTAATTGAAATACGTATTTTTGGAGTGTAACGTGTTTTTCATTTACCGACAGTTGATATAGACAGGCGTCACATGAATTTTCAAATTATTTCTGTCCTATATAATTTTTGAATCACTTCACAGCGCCTTGAAACTCCCCTTGAGCAGCTTGAGCGAGTCATTCCGAGATCGATATACCTGCATCGAAAGTTCTCTCATTACTAGAAGCTATGAATTTGGGGTATACATATATACAACTGCAATTATTTGTGGACTCAGTTCGATGACGCACGTCTGATCAGCTCTCCGAGTTACATAAGAGTTGATGAGCGGGTTATCTCGCCTTCTCGATCCTCATAAATTTCATCTCTAAGTAGCCGAATCAATTTCTCAAACTAAGCTCCTCAGAAGAGTATGGCTTGCATCGATCAGACGTCGATTTTATTTTTAAAGGCCGATTTGTACAGCCTCAAACCTTGGGAGCGAGGCTACTTATGTAGCCAGTTCTTCACTAACTCAAACATCGCCCTTCCGTTACAGCGCAAGCACATGCCTTTCTGTAAACAATTTCGTTCGCATAGTATCGGCTACATGTTGGTGAGTTTTGCTATCTCGGACAAGCCACTGTAGGTGATACGGCCCTAACGAAGCTTGGATACGATGAAGGCATATGAATTGTGTTCTTGTCATGAATGTGACGTAAACATATTCATTCCTACTTACATACATCATACCCACATTTCACCACGAATAAGTTCAAGGTGTAACAATTCTAATAAGGCCAGTGCAAACAAGACTCAGTGGATAGTCCACTATGTTGTATTATATATGATAGCGATGTGTCCAGCACAAGACCCGTGGGCTTTTCACGAAGTGCGGTCAAAGCGTTATGGACGTCCAAAGAAACCTGGAACGCTCCCGGCGAGTGCCTGCGGCTGATGAATTTCGAAGCCAGCCTAAAATCCTGGGAAATTAGTAACTTGCTGTATAGTACTTCGCAATAGCTGATACCAAATCGCCAGATACATCCCAGTAAACTAAAAAGAATTGGAAAGAATTGAACATTTTCAATTCCTATGGATCCCGTTTTTCTATTCCAGTATTGTAATTATTACGTATAAGGTTACAATCAAAGTCTATTCGTTTGAATTCCAAATATGACTCTCGTATATACGTTACATTTCGAATTGGAAGAGAAATTAACATCCATCAAATACGGATTAGAACGAATTTGAACGAATTGAGCGATTCAAAGATGTAGGTTGATTATATTTGCTACATTGGGCTAGAATGGTATATTGTGGCATGCCGGTGAAGTAACTGTTTTCGGGCGAGGTTATGTTTTTTGTTCGAGGTTTTACCTGGCGAGCCGAAGGCGAGCCTAAGGTACACTCGGACCCCGCTATTTCGACCATCGGTAATTCGACGGACTCGGTATTTCGACCGAGTTCGCTTCGGTAATTCGCCTCCCTCTACCCCCACCATCGGGCCGCGTCGAGTAGGCCTCTACTCGCGCACACGGTCTGCGCACAACACACACATACACCTATAATTTACGGACGGAGAGTGGGGGCCCCTCGTTCCGTCGAAATACCGAATACGTCGGGTCCCGACTTCGTCGAAATAGCGGGGTCCGAGTGTGAAACCAACGAACAGTGCTGAAAATATAACCTCGCCGAACAGTTACTTCACGGGCGCGCCCCATACAATATTTTTTCCGGCAAAGGCATGAAGAGTCACTTTGACGCCAGTTGAGGTCCACACTTCGACCTCTTCTTCTTCTTCTTCTTCTTTTTATCCTTTATGTCTACACTTCGACCTCCACATCAACCTGCCGTTTAGGATGTGTTCCAATTGGCAAGTGCGTGTCACGCACTTGCACCTGTGACGTCACGAAAGTCGTTTTCGACTAGGGAAAATCAGAACTCTCATGACGTCACAAGTGCAAGTGCGTGACACGCACTTGCTAATTGGAACACATCCATAATACTCTTGTGTGGCAGCTCTGAGATGCGCAGTTCGTACCGCGCAACAAAAGTCAGGAACTGTGCATGACAACTACATAATTTGACTATTCTATTTTTCTGGCCATCAAAATATTAGACGAATACGAATCAATGTCTATGTAATTCTTATTTACGAATTCAAACACATTAATCTATTGTACTCGTGCACTGAAATTCCTCTTCGTCCGACCCCCCTTGAAAACGTGTCGTTTCGTGCATGCGAAGCGGGCGGAATCTGAGTTATTGTGACTCCTTCCGGACTAGTGACGATTGCGCATACGCACTTGGCGAGCGGGCAAACAAAACCATTACAGCCACTGATATAATAGTATATTATGCACCGAGGATCTAACCCGAACCTTTACTTCCGAGTATGATGTTTACAGGACGAGTAGTAGAGTTGTGCGCGCCGAAGGCGTGCACAACTCGAATACGAGTCTTGTAAAAAAGCATATGTACTCGGATTGAAGGTTCGGGTATGATCCGAGGTGCATACGATACTTTATTCCCAACAAGCAACGTTTAGAGCGATTAACGGCGCTTGGAACAAAGCGTAATGTGTCGAAATCTTGACCCCAACCTTTTCCCTGTTCCACCGTTCCTACGCTACGAATCTGCATAATAACATTGGCTCGAACAGCTGCCAAGCGGAGCAGCCGATTTTTGTCGCCGATCCCTTTATTGTCCTGTTTTGAGGACTATAAACGTGCGTTTATTTCCCTCCGGACAATAAAGAAACCCTCTCTTCCCGCGCAACACCGCCATCTCGCGCCGACCAGTAAACGACTACGTTACGCATTTGTTCCGAGTGGCGTTATGAGCTCTAAACGTGCTTGTTGGGAATAAAATATATATCAGTGATTGCAGCCAGCTTCGAGCGCGCTGTAATGAAATCAGGTCGGAGCGTATATGGTCAGAATGTGAAGCGTTTATACGTCGAGCACAATGTCTGATACACACTGTAAATGGGCAATTTCGCCAATTATCAACCCATGTTTGGGCCCGAAAAAATCGATTTGCCTCAATGTTTTTTCCTCGCATTCTGTGAACCAAGATTGGTAGATTCACCAAGTTTCAGCCAAATAGGACTTACCGTTCACGAGGAATACGCTATTCAATTTTTAGGACAAAATTTGCTAACGCATTTTTGACGTACTTCCAACGTCACAATAAAAATTCGAAAAAAATACGTTTTCTATGTCAAAAACTCTCAGCTTTTCGAATTCATTTTGATCTTTCACTCACTCTGCTAAAACCAACTCAAAAACACGTTTTTCGTCAAAAACGTGCGCAGTTCGAAGTGCGCATGTCAAAGTTGCGGAATAAAGTCTTTATACCGCAAGGTAACCCCTCTCTATACGCAGTTCGTGCGGAACTCAACTGGCGTCACAGTGACTATTAATGCCTTTTCCGTAAAAAATATTGTATGGGGCGCGCGCAGAAAGTAACTGTTCAGCAAGGTTATGTTTTTAGTACTCGCCGTTGCTTTATAAGGCTCGCCTTCGGCTCGCCAGGTAAAACCAACGGCTCGTACGAAAAACATAACCTTGCCGAATAAACAGTTACTTTCGGCGCATGCCACATAAATATCTATTTTTCGGAAATTTTCCCCTCAATCTTTATTACATCACAGATTATTTGAAAAACCAATGGAGTGAGCGAGCGAACGAGCAGAACGCTAGTCGGTTCAATTTTATTGTTAATTCTTGTAATTGGTAGTTGTATCTGATTTCAAACATTTTGTAGGAAGAATGTTTTAAAATACGACTTTTGTTGATTACGTTTACTAGACAGCTCCTGAAGCGTTCTGTGGCCTCGACGTTTCGCTAGCGCCCCGCATAGCAGTGACTCTTTCTCGGGCTGTATTTAACTACGCGCCCCGCATAGCAGTTCATGCTTCTTCATATGGTCTCCGTGAGGGGAAAAAAATTCCAAAAATCCTTGGCTATCGCTACAAGTATTCAAGTAGCAGTCCACGGTGTATTGATCTCCACTTATATTTTTTCAAATTTTTCAATCGAAAAAACTACAAATTAGGTCAAAGGAAAAGTCTGGACATAATGTTATATGGGTCAAATTTTTTTATTTGTGACAGAGACTTTTTGAGAATTTTTTCAGATTTTCCGATTAAGGCCATCGAGGTGTCGAAAAAAAACTTCGAAGATTCGCCACACGCTCAAATTTATTTTGAAAATTCTGGAAAAAAATCTAGTTGCTATTTAGAGTCGGAAGAATGATACAAAAAATCACGGACCAGGATCTGAGAGGTGGAGGGTCACCGGCAGGTCGATTTGGCATGGAATGCCCCTTATATAACGCGTTTTTCGATAGTAGTTTTTGGTATTTCAAGCAGCCGTTTTACCGACGGTCGGGTGAGTCTGCGAGTGTGCATACGCGAAGTACCTCGAGGAGTACCTATTGGGTCACTTTTAACTCCTAGGCGCTGAGAGTAACTTTATTTGTACAACTTTCGAGTCCGCGCATGCACATTCGCAGCCAAGTGTCGGATTATTCGACGGTTCGACCTTACCTCAAAACGCGCTATACTATTATTATGTTCATTAAACGTGTTACTTTGTTATCTGGTATTTATTTTTCATGCATTAGAATATCAACGCTTATATCATCAGGAGAGACCAGGGCAAAATGAGGACGAAGGCTGAAAATTGTGATTTCTCAAAAATTCAGTTCTCGCAGTGTATTCCAACGTTCAATAAATCAATTAAGCATACAGGGTGTCCCATTCTGAATTATGAACGCAAATATTCCGAAAACGGTTCACTATATCGAGAAAGATTTTAAACAAAAGTTGTAGTGTTACAAGGGAGACATCAAGTAATGAAATCAGTTTGAGGCTAGGTGGCACAACTTTCGAGGAATTTGAGTGACGGCCATTTTCTTAAATGGAAGTCGCATTTTTGCTTCCTATGAAAGTTTTAGCTGGCTTTAAAATCAACAAAATGAGCAAATAATCACGGTCCTAGCTCTGCCGATTACGTAGTTACGACACTTTAAAGTTTGAAGTCGGACGAGTGCCTCATAACGCACGTGGAGGTTGGAAGATCAGATTTGTTTATCGTGAGCGTGTTCATGTCCGTGAGCACCACAGAAGGTGTTTAATGTGGCCGCCATTTGAACATGCTCACGATGGTCGTCAGAGCTAAGACCCTGATTTTTTGCTCATTTTGTTTATTTTGAAGCCAGCTACAACTTTTGTAGGAAGCAAAAATGCGACTTCCATTTAAGAAAATGGCCGTCACTCGTATTTCTCGAAAATGGCGCCACCTAGCCGCAAACTGATCGTAACCCCACAATTTATGTCTCAAATATTTTTCGATGTAGTGAACCGTTTTCGGAATATTTGCGTTCATAATCTAAAATGGGACACCCTGTACAGGAAATCAACGATGTAAACCAACATCACGACATTTTTTCACTTTTCCAATAGTCATGCCCTTTGAAATTAGTGTGAAGTATGAGAGTCTCATCACTGACGGATATATAAAGTTGTCTTTTCACGCAGAAAAATAACAAATTCACACTCGCTCTGGTCCCCTTGCCCCGATTTCCCACATTCAAGAGAGGCTGCTCGGTTTGCTCGGGCCTCCCACATACCTTCCTGCGATACAGCATTCATTAACTCCTTCAATTTCCGAGCTGTGAATAATTTTCAATCTGTCCCAAAATTCATAGGCGGAGGTCCTCAGAAATACGCGGATACTATTCACATCTATAGGTATGACTAAAATATAGACCCCTCAGCGTTATCGGCAACACCAAACCTGTGAGGCTATGGAAGTCCTGTACGTTCATCTTCTGGGACAGTAGAAATTTCTTGATAACTGAGGACTGAAGCCAGGGATAGTTAAGAGTACTTATGAAAAGACTGCGAAACTTACCTCATATTCTGCGGAGAATAGGACGGAGGAGGCTTGTAAGCTCCGCTACGACAACGGAGTGATCGCAGTAAACAAACTATGTATTCAAACTTTCTTTATGCTCTGAGTTGATTTGAGTTATCGTGTGACATCATATTGTGCACTATACCTGAAAGAAAAGTGTAAACGCCACCCATTGGTAATATTTGACGTGTTTCACGACGCCGGAATGATCGCCTCGGGGGTGATGTTGTCTCGAAGGCCCCACACCGGGGTACGCCACGTTGATCCCACTCAGGCCAAGCATTGCGCCTGTTATGAAATATGTGCTGTGCACCCAACAGAAGGCGTTAAACACGTTCACCGGAATATCTCTGGACCATTCACATCACGGTAAAAAAGAAACAGAATAGACGAATATTAGCTATTGAATGTTTCTCGTAAAATCACCGTGCGCTGATGTTTCAGCTATTGAGCATCTAATCAGTTTACCTCGTGTGGTCGCAGTCGATAGGGTTTCCCACTGCTTGGCGAGTGCTGATTGTAATTGAAAATATCAATAGCAGAGCTGTGGTTAGACCGTGAAGTCTGAAGACGATGCTGTCTGTTTTTACTCTGTTCACCTGTAGCAAAATTTTCATTGTCATCGAACGGATTTATTCTTCATCTCTTTTGCTAAGTATGCGGAAATGATGGTTTTTTACCAACTTGGGCCATAAATCACTCATTTATCTGAAAGTGTTTGCCTGCGGAGTCTCAATTATTACTCTCTAATTCAGTAAAGGCTGTAAAGGGTTATTCTTGGATCGACACCATCCAATTTGTTTTAATTATTGAATGTAGTAACAAATTAATGATAATTGAGTTCTCACGAAAGTTTCGGGGTCTCTCGGTCATATATTTACTCATTATCACGAAAAAGACTTCAAGCGCAAACGAAAGACATTACAGTCCGCACCTTTATGCGTCTAATGCGTTTTATAATTGCCCTCAATTATTTAATCGCGTCTGTTGTTTCCCGTCACGCACAGTATTCATATATACCTCAGTGATGAAAGCTTCGCCGCCTGTGTATCCCCTACAACGGTGGGAACGCGGTCCAAAACGTGATCAAGAATTTGCAAATACCGTTGGGATTAACCTGTTGGGGATAGACTTAGTGGTCAAATCAAATGGACACTGGACCTCTCGCTAGCATGAGCTTTATTACTGCTAACTTTTGGGTTCTTTTTCATATTGCTACTATCGATTCAGGTCTTGTTCGTTTTCTGAAAGAAAGCCTAGCAAACCAACGAAATTCGTTTATCATTGGACATTGATCAGCATTATTTACAGATTATTCATTATCAATGATTATTCTGAGAAACTAAACTAATTGAATCTAATTTCCCAAATAAAAATTATTATTTCAGTTTGAACTAACTATACTTCACGGAAAACTATTAACATCAAATGCACAGTTTATCCATGCTATGCACATGTTATCCGATGTTGATGACTTTCAATTCTAACGTTACTTATTTGACAGAATTGATCTACCAATGCAAATAAATACCTAATCGAAAAACTTGACTGAATTGAATGTCTAATTTTCTGGTCCTGTCACAAGTGAATAACTGTTTATTTATCACGACCACAATGCTTCACAGTTAAAAGACGTCGGGATGATATAGAACTCGAATCGTTGCTCTCAAACATCAGTGACGGGAATGTGATATTCAAAGCTGCGCTTCAAAGCTTCAGTTCCTCGAGTTGGCAACACACATCACTTATCGGTCAGGCGTTACCGTGTTCGACGGGGGAACTTTCATAATTCTACTGCACGTATAATAGGTACGTTCTTTTTCAAGTATAATATTCATCATTCTTCCCATATGTGTCTTGACGCTAGGAATTTTATAACCCGACTTTTACGCCGATATCATCAGATCTTTTACGTGTTCAATACTGACGATTTATCACGTTATTCGAAGGCTTGAAGATCCATTACGGTTCTACTCACGTGAGAGAAAAAGTAAAGACTTCTTATCGCATCCATTACACTTCCGGAGCTTTCCCGTCCACTGGTACCGCGTCGTTTTGCGCCTGGACCTCCCTTAGCGCTTAACTTGGAATTATTTAGCTTCTTCTTCCGTTTACTCCACTCTTGAGACTCTTTGTTCTTTTTCTCAGCGTTCGGCACCGCCTCCCGGTTGCCAGATTTTCCAGACAGACTAGTTTTCATTGATCCGCAATGAAACGCTACGTTCCTTGGTTCCCATAGTCACGCTTGAACTTCATCTCACACGAAACACAGCGCCTCTTTGTTCCAGCGATCAACGTCTCCTGGGATATCATCGTGTCCTTTTCGCCTTCCGCCAGATCCGAGTGATCATTCAGAAAGTGCCGACTGTCTTCTTCATCGCGGCATCGTTTAGTGTTAAAAGTTTGTTTCCGAAGCGATATGCTTGTGTTAAACAAACTTTCCGCGTTATTATCAACATAAGCTTGTTAGACTCGTGGTACCGTGATTCTTGGCGTCTGCCCGAATCGCTTCGCAATGAAACACTCGGTCTAAGTGCTTATGGAGACCTTAAAATTGTCTTGTAATCGGGCTGCACGCACTCCCACACACGCACTCACGCACCCAAGTAATAAGAACGGGTCAGCGGCGCAAGAAGACTTCCCACAAACTGAGAAGAATCTTGGCGACACGCGACTAGCTGCCTTGCCAATTCTCGGCTCTGTTTTTATTTTTACACTTTGCATCTTTCCTTGTTTTCTCTCTTATACCAATCTATTCTGTGGCTCGACCCAAATGTTAGTGTATAAATATGTATACGTAGGTATAATATACGTAATCCAATAATTCAGAGTCAGCAGCTCAACTGATTTCGTTTCAGAGTTTGCTATTTCCGTTACACCCGTATTTTATGTGTCCATTCTTTCGAAAAAGGGGGACCCAACTCCAAGCTCACGTTGGAAGCTCGAAATGAAGATTGTTCGTTGTCCCCATCGACGCTACCATCGCCAAAATCTTTGAATATGATTCGGACGTATAACCGCAAGATTTTCGTCAGCGCCCCCGTGAGGTCACCGTAGATATATTTATCTATTAAGACGTAGAGAGGGCCTACCTCACCGCAAAACGGATCTGGGTTAAGGCAAAACCACATTGTCTGAAGACAGCGGCGTCGGAAATGACCTGTGAGATGCAAGCATGACCCGTGAGGGAAGATAAACCCTCACTTGCACTCGCGTACTTGTTCCATTTATTATTCGTGATTGATACAATATAACGATAACGAGAGAACCACTCTCAGGCCCCCAACCGCAACGACTAGTCTGACCCGCTTTCGTAGCGCGACAACAATCCCGTATTCTTCTACTCCCATTTCGACTCGTTCAGGTTCAGTCGTAGAACGAGACTTGGGATACAGTAAAAACTCTCGTACTGCATTTGGATAATTGAGAATTGTATCAATGTTACCAGCTAACCGAAGAATTCGGCTCTGCTTTTTATTTACATTATTTGTATTATACCTACTATTATTGCATATATTTGTATTATTGCATATATTTGTACTTGGGTAGGTAGGTGCAATGAGTGCATTACCGCCTCGACCCAGGACACCTTCCGAACTTCCTAATCTCTTGTAGTATAGTGTTGCAGGAGATGATAATATGACGTCATAGGTGCTGCCAAGAAGATACAGTGTGCTTGGCGTCATTTTGTATCGATTTCCAATCGAAGCAATTTGCTTTCAATGAGCCGTGATTTCTACCAAGGATATAAATAATATGTTGTGCAGTTCTTTCATGAGCGTTGGATGAACGGCTCCGGTGTGTTCAAGTACAGGAGGTGGTCATAGGGGTTGAACAACATTCACATTTTTCACAATGTTTTGATCGAAGTCTAGAAATAACAAGACAGTCAAGGCTTATTGATCACCAATCGGAAGAATAAAATTGAGCTTTTTTTCAATTTCGTATTCCATTCGCTGTGATCTATAAGATTGATCGTTGGCAAAAATTCTTCACGGCAATCAAAGTGACTTTCGACACACGTTCAGTGTTCATATTGAGTGGTTATAAATTATATCCCTGGTAAAAGATTGAAGATATTTCTACGTTATTTTTTCATTTGTATTCTCTTAAAAATTTGTGATCGACATTTCAAATGATTTCGGAGAAATTTGAAAAATTTCCGGAAGGTGGGAACCTATTTTATCCCTGAAATTTCATTGAATAAGAATAAAAAAAATTGCTACAATCTCGATTTCTATTTTTTTACTCTTTTTTTTTTGTCCTCACTTGAAGAATGAGTCCCCGCATGAATTCGGAATTGAGTGGAATTCGGGAAAGTTCATGGATGAATGAATCTCTCAGGAATTCAGTTTCCTGGAATATTTTCCCAGCAAAATAATGATTAGAATAGTCACTATATCCTTTTGGGACGTAAAATCCAGACACCTGGCAGACCGGCAAAGCATTTCGACGGGAGGAATGTTCAAGTTTACTCTGTTCCTCATTTCCAACAAGCTTGACAATGCTTTTGGTCCGACTCCTTTACCATGCTTTTGCACTGACAATGAGGTAAAATAATTCCAAGCCAAGTGTCTCGATTTCATGTCCAAAGTGGAAGTACAAAGTTAACTTAGCTGTCAGATTTGTTTACCTTCTCAGAAAGAAGATCGGGAATATTTTCGCAATAGTAAATTCTGAACGTATTAGTTATTACTTCGAAATTTCGAATGAAAAATAATTTTTAATTTCCTCTACACCTGCAGATGGTAGATTTTTATTTGATGAACCTGTATAAAATGTCTGCTAATTTAGCATAGAACTGACTACTCCCAGAAACAAATGCCGTGGGGTCCGCCCGTACCATAAACCAAATTTTAATTACAACAATAAAGATGACAGCTTTAGGGGATTAGATTTCACGGGATTCGCGGCGCTCGTTTGGCCCAACGCCAAGTCAATAAAACGTCTTTGTACACTTGCGAGGATAAGGGTGGACGCCCACGTATCGACTGCAGTTAACGGACTCGGTTTTGTCGTTAAAACATTTTTCTGTCGGTCTTCGGTCACGTTCCGACAATAAGCCTGGCTCACTGGCTCAAGGAACTCGAGTACGAAATCAGAGATGTCTTTGTGTCCCCAGTTTTGTCTCAATTTCCATCAACTCGAGCTACCACATACAATAGAGTTGGGCAGTGACATAAATTCTCACTATTGTGTTCCTAGAAATATCTACCCGATTCTTAAGCGGCACGTGTACGCGTCGACTTGTTGCTCGTAGCAAAGAGTAGCCTCGGGAACTTTATACTCATCGTCAGATTCTGATATGACCATAGTCAGCGAATTCGTATTCCCGTTTGGCTTCGCTGCTTGCTTTACTAGGGAAATAATATTCTTGTATAAACACGAGCGACGGTCCATTGGCCGTGTAGTGTAAAATTAATTAGATGGACCAATACTTATCGAATTACTCGTAATTTGTAACTGCGACTATAAACGAAACTTCGACCCTAAAACTTGAGTAGGTACAGATATTCACGAGATTACGGAAAGAACCTTGGTCCACAATGCCACGTGTTTTTCTGTTGTATATATATATAGCCGATATAAATGCTGGACAACATATCGTTCTATATTATATAAAGATATCGCCGCCGCCGCCACCGCCACCGCCACCCGCGCCGTGTCAAGATTTCGAAGGTCAACGACGACGACACCCCCCCCCCGAACCGCCCTCTGCGACACTGTCCGTCACCGCTCTATATTATATAAAGTATCGTTCTATAGTCCCGAAGTCTTCCGGAAATACTCGAAGTCTTCCGCAAAGACCCGAAGTCATCCGGAAATACCCGAAGTCTTCCGGAAATACCCGAAGTAAATTAAAGACATGACAGGATTTCAATCAGAATATTATCGTTTCCACACCACTATAGGTGATATGTATGATGTAGTAGATAATTCGGCGCGTTTCTTTTATAGTGGTATCCCACGCTGTTCGGGATTATGAATTTTGAGGTAAATATTTTCATTTTCTGGAATACCTCAAAACCCCCACCTGAACCCCGTACATATTAAGAATCCCTCAGAACCCCTATGTCAATCCTGTACATTTCAAGAATACCTTAGAACCCCTATGTGAACCCGGTTCATATAGAGAATCCCTTAGAAACCCCGTATAAGCTTATCCTATTTTGCGTGCGTAGCACACATCGTGGCGACTTTGAAAAAAAAAACATTTTTATAACACCTGCGTGGAAAGCTTGATTTTCGATGCCTGTGTCTGGTTTGGAAAGGGCCCCTTTTCAGATGAGTGAAAACACGTAATATTTCTTCACTATCGCGCAGGCGCACATCTGCATTATCGTCATTATTTCACTAACAGGCATGCGCACATCGTGCATTATCGTCAATATTTCACTAACAGGCATGCGCACTTCAAGCAATCTACGTTTCTTCACTATCACGCACGCGCACTTTGAAATAAGTCAGTCGTTCAGTAGCGCCATCGGTCGGTGGCGACGTCCAAGCGTCCGCGAAGTGGCGCCCCCAGGCGGCAGCGATGTGTCAACTTAGATTATTGCCTAACTTCGGGTTGGTTATGGTCGGCCATTTGCTCAGCTGTCAGATATTATTCGTCTGCATCTCAAATCAAGCTTTCCCGCAGGAGTTATAAAAAATATGGTGTGCGATAAGTGCGGATAGGCGACATCTGCCTCGTGTGAAGTTTGAATCACTCGCTCGGCTCGCACAGCATTCACACTCGTCTCGTGTCATCCCGCACTCGCCTGCGGCTCGTGAGTGAACGACACTAGACTCGTATGAATGCTGGCTGCTCGCCTTCGCTCGTGTTGCAAACTTCACACTCATCGGATATCGCCTTCTTTCCGCACTTATCACACAATATACTATTTTTACTCGAAGGATTAAAAATAAAAAATTGATTTTTCATAGGTTTTTTTCGGTCCCACCAAGGTTTGCACGCTCGAATAGAGGAAGAATCTCTCCTTGGTGGGGACCAATAATTTATTAATTTGGTTCGCCTCGTCCGATAAATTCAAATATCTGAAATTTTTTTTTTTTTTAATGGGTACATGACTTATTTTGTTCAACAATAAATTCGTTAGGTCAGAACTAA
>JAFFZH010012686.1:0-15291 GCA_018420115.1 Euura saliciscinereae
AGGAAACATTTCTGAAGGTCGAATTTTGTTGAAGACGAATTTTTGTTAGTAGGTATTTTTGAAGAAATATTTTTTGTTGAAGGCAAATTTTTCTTCATAGATTTTTTGTAGGTAGACCACAGTAATTAATGTACTTGGCGAAAGGTTTTTGCACCAGAGGTGCTTTTAGGGGGGATATCACTACTTTTTGCAGAATTTCGATTCAGTCGCTGTTTTAGTCTCGTACGCTACGCTCACTCGATAGGGTTTCTGATGTTCCTCACTCGCCACACTAATTCGGTTGTCAGTATTTTCACATTCATTTCTATGAATATTACTTAGTAAGCAGTCATTGCACAGAATACTTATATCAGTGTTTGATTGTTGGTAGAAAACATGTACCGAGAATGTGATAATAATTGAGTTAATACTGAAGGTTCCCGTTTTTAAGGGGAGACTTCGATGAAATTTTGGGCAGTAATAGGTTTTTTAGTTCTTAAAATATTAAAAAAGAGGTGTATAAACAAGTCCGCTCAGTAATTTTGAAATTATGGCAGTATGGGGTGTGAGTAAAAAAAATTCAAGCCTTCTGCGGTGAAAGTGTAGACGCAGGGAATTTTAGTAGCGGTGGGCAAAATCTTCTCCGCAAGGTTCCTTGCACTCAAACTTTCATTGCAGAAGGCTGAAATTTTTTTTCACCGTCTGTACTACCATTACTCAAAAACTGCTGAGAGGATTTTTCTATATCACATCTTATAGCGACTTTCTAAATTTAACCGAAGTCTTCCCTTAAGTGAATACGCTGGCCGGATGAATACATTTCAAATTGTCCGACAATGAACTTCAGCATAAGTGGAAATCCGTATCCTGCCATGCTCCAGTATAATGTTTTTTTAATCTCCTACAAAAATAATAATAGTATGGAAATATCAAAATCAATGAACAACCATCGATAAACACTCAATAAAGTCTTCCGAGATAGTACCTCTGTTATTAGATTGCATGGCAAGATTCGTCCGTTCCATCCGGTCCACCAAGGTATTCTTATCGTCAGAATCCGATGATTTGATGTCGTGTTACTAGAGTGCTCCAAGAGCTGTCCGTAACGTCAAAATTGAAAGCTAAGTCATCGAAGAAAACCTCCGGAGCATACTGCAGCGTACACATTTTCTCTGTGGAGCTAGAACTAGGCGTGGAAAAATATAACCAAAACAATTGAACGATTGCTCATATCAATAAGTTCTGCGGGAACAGACGTGTTCGGTGGACAGTTAGAACTGAAACGTAACTCCTGAAACCGTGTAGGAAATGTGTACGGAGCTCCATAATCGCCTTCAAGCGTATTCTGAGTTACGTTTATTCTAGACTGTCCGCCGAGATATACGTCTGTTATTCCTTAGGACTCGTCGCATATTATAAATATATCGCTCGTCCGAATTAATATTTTTACACAACACAGAGCATGATGTGAACGTTCAACATCGTCAATTACAATATAGCACGATCAATCCCGTAGGTTATGTATTACCAAATTTCAATGACTTTATCTTGTGATGTATTAATGAGGTAGAAATAATATGGTACAAGATTTATATCTAGGATAGATTTATTAGTACGTGTTTACATTACGAGGTTTCAAATTAGACTGACTCTTCTTGAGTTCATAGACAAGTGTACAAGTCTTAAATTACAGATTTCTGTATTATCTACCGGAATACACTACAGACCTTCCCGTCTAAATTAGAAACATCAAGTCGACAAATTAAATATTAATCTCGTTGAAATAACTTACAATTAATCTATAAATTAAGTCTATTCACAGGCTTGATCGTTCTCTTAGGATACGTCTTACGTACACTTCGTACCGTACCTTTGTCAGAATCAAAATTATCAAAAACACAACTAGGAAGTTGCTTGACACAATTATCATTCACTACCTTCTTTCTTCCCCGCAATTCATTTTCCGTTACTACTTCAATACTCGGGTTCGTAACTTCAACTTCCTTGTTAGTATCTTTTGTTAAATTTAACTTCTTCGTTAACATAGAATTACTTTCATTCCTCTCTACAACACTTCCTTCTTTTAATTCTTGCACTTGTCTTTCCAACTCTCTTTCTTTACTAACAATTTCTTCCAACTCTTTCTCATAAAAATTACCAGTTTTGACTAACTGGTCAACATGCCTCTTCCACAAAACATTTTCAGTGTTTTCCGGCTTACAGATATAAGTTCTGTCACCCAATCTACTAGTAATAACAGCTTTTCTCCAAACTGGTTTATGTGGATTCTTATAATCCCTAGCATAAACCACTTCACCAACTTCAAAGTAAACTTCTCTCTTGCCGTGAAAAAACTGAACTTGCTTCTCTCTCATCTTTTCTGAAACTTTCTTATTCAAAAAATCCAGTCTAGTCTTAACATTACGACCTAACATTAATTTTGCAGGAGTTTCACCCGTTGTCGAATGAGGTATATTTCTATAACTAAACAAATACCTGCTAATTAAAGTTGATATCTTGACCGACTTATTCTTTTCATCTAACAACGCTCTCTTAATTCCTCTTTTGAAAGAACCAACCGCATTCTCCGCTAAACCATTCGTTGCCGGATGATATGGCGGTGAAGTCTCGTAAGCAATAAGATTACTCTTACAAAAATCAGTAAACTCGTCTGACGTAAGTTGTAGACCGTTATCCGAAATAATTAATCCCGGTAAACCAAATCTCGCAAAACACTCTCTCAGTTTCTCAATAGTATTGGCAGAAGTCTTTTTACCCATTTCGAAAATCTCTGGCCATTTGGAATAAGCATCCATAATCAGTAGATACTCCTTGCCTTCAAACGGACCAAGAAAATCAATATGAATTCTTTCAAAAGGAAACGTCGCTTCGCGAAACTTGATTAACGCCGCTTTTCCAGGTGACTTAGCAATAGACATACAAGCATTACAATTCTTTGCATAATTCTCGATGTCCTTGTCTAATCTAGGCCACCAAAAATATTGTCTGGCTAGTGCCTTCATCTTTACAATTCCCATATGAGTACTGTGAATCTCATCAAGCAATATGGATCGTAATTTTTCCGGCACTATGACTCTGTAACCCCACATAATAATTCCATTTTCCAAACTGATTTCGTTAGCTCGAATAGCAAAAGGTTTAAGTTCTTCATCAGAAGAATCCGGCCAACCATCTCTAGTATACAAATAAACCTTGCTTAAAATACGATCACGTCTTAATTCTTTTCTAATCTCGTCAGCTGAAACAGGTACTCGGTCTTCTACCAAAAAATGAAAATAATCTCTCACATCTACTTCTGATTGCTGAACTGGTAAAGGAAGTCGAGACAATCCGTCTGCGCCACCATTACATTCTCCTTTGACGTACTGAAATTTATAACTGAAACCACTCAAAAACAAAGCCCAGCGTTGCAAACGCCCCGCTGCCATCTGAGGTATTCCCTTATTTTCACCGAAAAGGGCCTGCAAAGGTTTATGGTCGGAACATAAAATAAACTCATTTCCCAACAAATATTGGTAAAACTTGTTCACAGCCCAAAAAATTGCTAGCGCTTCTCGATGAATAACCGAGTAATTCCTTTCAGCTGTACGTAAAACTCGAGATGCATAACTGATAGGCTTTTCAGAACCATCAGGTAGAATGTGTAACAAAACCGCACCTATTCCAACTTTAGACGCGTCACACACTAACTTAATTTCTAAGTTTGGATTAAAGTGTATCAAAAATCTTTCAGATGACATTTCATCTTTAATCTGTTGAAAGGCTTTCTCACATTTTTCCGTCCAGTTAAACTCTTGAGTCCTCAGCAACTCGTATAATGGAGCTAAAATCTCTGAAATCTTCGGTACAAATCTTGCATAGTAATTGACCATGCCAACAAAAGCTTTAACTTCCTGTACATCGATTGGTTTAGCTACATTAACGATTGCCGAAACCTTTTCAGGATCTCTCCTCAAACCTTGTTTGTCAATAATATGACCAAGATACTTAATCTCTGATTGGAAAAACGAGCATTTCTTAAAATTCAATTTGAATCCTGCTTCCGATAAACGTTTGAAAACTTCTTTCAAATTTGCCAAATGTTCCTCTTTGTTCTTACCGGTAACTACTATGTCATCTAAAAAATTGATAACACCCTCTGCTCCTAGTAAAACTTTTTCCATAATTTTCTGGAAAATAGCACAAGCAGGTTTAACACCAAAAGGTAATCGATTAACATAATAAATTCCTCTGTGTGTCGACCAAGCAAGAAGCTCCTTCGAGTCCTCCGTGAGTTCCAATTGATTATAAGCGGCTGTCAAATCTAATTTTGTGAATTTTTCTCCGCCACTCAAAGCTGCAAAAAGTTCTTCAATACGCGGAAGTGGATGTTTAACATCCTCAACTGACGGATTAACAGTGATCTTATAATCTGCACAAAGCCTAAGGTCACCTTCACCTTTCAAAACAGGAACTAACGGAGTACCCCAAGATCCATTACTTTTCAAAGTAATAACACCTTGAGCCTCTAACTTGTCTAATTGATCATCCAGTTTTTTTTTAAGAGCCAACGGTACCGCTCTAGGTTTGATAAAAATCGGCTTAACGTTTTCTTTCAATTTAACCTGTACTTTTTCAAATTCATACTTGCCCAACTTGCTTTCAAAAAGACCAAAATACTGATTTAAAAGTATTTTAATTTCTTTGTCTTCCTCAACAGCATTTATCGAAGCAATATAAAATCCTAAAATCTTCATCAAATCTCTTCCCATCAAAGGTCTACAGCCATCTTTAACAACCAACAGGCTACCTTTAGCTTCAATTCCTTTGTTACACAATTTAACAACAATTTGTCCAACCGGTAACATTACTGTACCATCATACGTTCTCAACTTAACAGAAGTTTCTTCTAAAATACAATGTGATAGAAATTCCTTGTAAAATCTCTCTGGAATGACGGATCTACCTGCACCCGAATCGATCTCCATCAGAACAGGTTTCCCTTCAATCGAAATTTCTACCATCTCTGGTTCAACCATCTCAACATTGCAATTAATCTTCAGCATATCACAAGCTTCGTTTAGACAATCGTCGTTAATTTCAACAAAATTGTTGTTTGAGCTCTTTTCTTGACAAACTTTAGACAAATGCCCTACTTTTTTACAATTTTTACAACGATAAGTTTTGTACTTGCATCTTGCAAAACTATGCTTGATACCTCCGCAATATCGACATTTAAGCTCACTTGACTGCTCAACAGAACCTTGCGATGCACTTTGCTTCTTGATCTCCTTGTTGCTTTGAACCTTCTTCTTCTGTAATCCTCTGCTGTTGTTCGAGTAGATTTTGTGTACTTCAAACGAACTGGGCTTAGCTGCTGTTGTTAAAGTTGCCTCCTTGTTTCTTGCTGCTTCCAAAATTGTGTTCAACGTCGCCGTAGATTCTTGTTCACAAACTTTGTCCAAAACCGGACCTCTTTTTAGACCAGTAACAAATTTGTCTTTAATTTTATCGTCTAATTGAGTTCCAAATTTGCACGTGATAGCTTTACTTTTAATTCGAGCATACCATTCGTTCACTTTTTCCGAATCACCTTGTGTTAAGCTGTAGAATTCTATTCTCTCCTTGAAAACAGACACTCTAGGCGCGAACTGTTTATTCAAAATGTCACAAAGTTCGGTATATGGCTTGGTTGATGGTAAACACGGATCACACAAATCCTTCAAGACCTTGTAAGCGTCTTGACCCACCAAGGTTATCAACACCGCTACCTTCCGATCTTCGGGTACGTTGTTGGCCACAAAATATTGATTTAACCGTTCTTCGTATAAATTCCAGTCCTCACCAATACGAAACTCGGACAATGAGCCAATCGTAGAAAAAAAACTAACACTAGGTGTCGAAACTGCTTGGACTGTGTTTGAACTTTGAACCTGGCTCGATTCTAAAACCGTTGAACTACGCCATTTCTCTTCAACCTGTTGCTGTCGAATATTAATTTGTTCTTGCTGTGCAGCTAATTGTTGTTGCTGTTGTTGAAGTTGATTTTGCCACTGCTGCAATTGAGTCTTCAAATTTTCTTGTTCCACACGTCTCTGTTCTAATAAACTTTGTTCTTGTAACCACTTTGCCCTTTCGGCTTCAAACTTTTTGTTTGCCTCATCACCCATCGTCAATTTCAAAATTTAAAATCTGGCTATTCAATGAAATTGTTCATAAAACACGCAACACATTTCGAATTATAAAAAGAAAAACCTTAGTTTTCTCGTCGCCAATTTATGTGATGTATTAATGAGGTAGAAATAATATGGTACAAGATTTATATCTAGGATAGATTTATTAGTACGTGTTTACATTACGAGGTTTCAAATTAGACTGACTCTTCTTGAGTTCATAGACAAGTGTACAAGTCTTAAATTACAGATTTCTGTATTATCTACCGGAATACACTACATATCTCATTCTCTTAGAAATCATATATCCACTTCAGTGGAGAATCAAAAATTTAATTTTTTCTCATCCCGTCATAAATAAGTCGTAAATAATGTCGCATTATTATAATATGTCCAGCGGTAACAATAATCCGATGGACTTTTTCACATTCTTTTACAAACCACCAATCGACCGCAGTGGAGAATCATAATACATTCATCATTGTTTTTTTGTCTTATTTCGATTATAAATATCGTTACTTCGTCATACCTCAAGCGGGAATATTTATAAACGAAGACTTTTTCTTAACCTAACCTCATTCGATCTAGCAGCTGACATAGAACTACGGCTAACTTGTAAGCCTCTAGCAGCCGACGTGGAACGACGGCCAATGACGGCTAACCTGACGGCCATAGACAATGTGGTTTCGTCTGTTCGTATGATTTATGCTAGATAGATCGGAAATTCTGTGGTATTTCAACACCATGTAACTTCCCTATTACTCGAACGACTTTCTATAGTATTATATATTCAGAATTTGGAAACGACGTGCGAGGACGGAGGAAATGAAATTGGCGATGAAACGGGCTAAAACGGGCTATCAGAAATCTATAATTGATCATATCTAAGCTCTCAGTTAACTGATTACGCTCAAATTGGGCTTAAATGAGAGATTTTCGACTCCTGATTTGAAACCTTCCATGCGAAAAGCGATATTTGTCACGAAGACGGAATAAACACGACTTAAAAATTTGCCGTTCGGCCGAAACAGAGTTCGCTCGGGTATATAGAGCCGTTGAGTCTCTCGCGCTTAAAAAATTTTTTTTTAATGTACTTGGCTCGAGACTCTACCGAGTCTCTTGATTTAAACATGGTTAGCGAGCGACGTTTGAAAACTTTATTGGCACAGCCTCGGAATGAGAACGGTATGCCTTGCCAATTTTATCCAAATCGGTTTAGCGGTCCGAAAGAAATCAAACTTTTCATGCAGGTGTTGCAAATAAAAGAAACTTTTCACATGTCACGTGACTCGGAAGGAGAAAGTAATGGTTTTTATAAGGGCCGCTGAGTGTCTTTATTCTTTTGTATTCGGAATCTGTGTCGGGAAATGGAAAATTTATACGATACAGCGAATGAATATTTTCGAAATTGATTTTTATTGGTCACAATCTTATGCAGCTTTACATTATTCTCACTGGTATATACATAATCAGTAATCAATTGGAAGACGTACTGGAAGAAAGTGGTAGTCTCTCGTCCAGCAGATGATTTACGTTCTTCCACAAAAAGTTTTTCAGATTAGCACAAGCGGTTCCGAATATTCCGCTCCGCGATAGCTGCCAAGAAGTGGCCTGCGAATAGATTCGCCAAAATTAGTGAATAAATATACTCAGCATCTTCGTATCAGGTGCAAATACTGTCGATGACACTCACCAATAGTCTCTTCCGCTGCTTCGGTTCAGCTGGACTGGCATGGGATTTGTGATTATCCAGCTCTTCCTGAAAAATTAAGATTCAATGGCAATTACCAGAACACAATGAAAGTATAATTTAAGAAATCATCATATTTCAGTTGATGTTGGAAATAATATAAAAAGTCAAAATATTCAGGATCGTAGTTTAGCAGTACTAAACTGGTGGTACAATTGAAATCAGGGATCGAATGTCGAGTATCAAATACGTTTGCCTAACTGGAGGCTAAGGGAATAGATCAATTTCTGAAAGCCCCATTGGAATTTGGTTTGTGGCAAACGATAGTTCTCAGTATGACAATTATGTTTCTAATGGTACGATTGTTTCCAACTTACTCTGGGCAAGCCTGAAAGCAGCAATTAAAGTCACATCGACGAGGATCTTTATTTCGTCGAATTCACTAATAAGTTTGGTCACAGCATCTTTGATCTGATCCTTGGTATCTGGAAATTAAAAGATACCTCAATAATTTAGACAATTTTCAAGTGCTAATTGATGCGCGATATTCTAAATGGGCACAATCGTCTTTAACTCACGTCCAGCTTCCGCTTTAGTTTTTGACAACTGGTCTATCATTCTGGTTTGTACTGTCGTGACAGAGCCTGAAATTAGAATACAGAGGTCATGATCAAGTCGTCTTCGACTCTCACTCAGTTCTAACAACAGCTGGATGAAAATCAAGCCAGGCTTGATGTATTTTTCGAATGAGTGTCACTTACGCCGGAAACTGGCAGAACTTTTTGTTTGGGTTTCTGAAAATAAAATAGGCGTATCATGACAGAGTGAAAATTCACCAATTCACGCATGATATAATGGCAATGAGTGAAAAAAATAATGAAATATGAAGAATCAAAATAGAAAATCTCGGTCAATTAAAACAATTTCTCGACTTCGGTAAAAGTCGTCTTCAACTCACCCACGGTACCCCTTACCGCACGCCTCCTGTCTAGGAAAGAAGCTACAGCGCTTGAGATTTTGGCTCCGGCTTTCTCCAAAACATCTGAAGTAGAAATAGAGAGGTCCTGAATATCAAACGGAATGATTTTCCAGAATACAGAGACAAAGATAATTCGAGCGTTTTGGTAGACGTATAAATTGGTCAAGTATGTGTATCCACTTATCACTTACCAGCGTCTGCCTTGGCCTGCTGGGATTCGCTATCTGAAAATAAGATAGGTAGGGGAAGGTGGGGCGGAATGGCCAGGTGGGGCTAAACGGCCAACCCAAAAAAAAAATGACCTACTCATATTTTCGCATCAAGGGGGACCGTACGAAACGGTATGCAATGTGACTTCGCTGACAGTCACCAACAATTTTCAGCGTGGGGCTAAACGGCCACTTAAAAAAAAGTGTCGCAACGGCATTTTCACGTCGAGGTGAGTGAGATAACACTATATCCAACGTGGTCTCAATGAAAACGATGCAAATCCAGAAGGGTGAGGCAAAATCGCCCACCGTCGGAATAGAAAAATTGCTGGCTGGCATTTCCGTTTTATTGACGAGTAACTAATTCTGTAAATTCTTTTTCGTCCACTGGAGTTAACGTGGATTGACCAAATTACTGAAACTCAAATAAATTCATGAAAACCAACTAGGTAAATAAACGACAAAAAATATTCTGACATATGAAAAATCAATCGAAACTTCCGAATATTAACATAAACTATAGAGTGGATGAAAGAGAAAGAGCGATTGTGCCCCGCCGTGTCGGCTTTGCATCGTTTTCGAGAAACCACGTTGCATATAGTGTTATCTCACGCACCTCGACGTGAAAATGCCGTTGCGTCACTTTTTTTTTAGGTGGCCGTTTAGCCCCACCCTGAAAATTTTGGATGACTGTCTGCGAAGTCACATTGCGTACCGTCTCGTACGGTCCCCCTTGATGCGAAAATGCGAGTAAGTCATTTTTTTTTTGGGTTGGCCGTTTAGCCCCACCTTCCCCTATATCACGACATTGTTCTCCTTTGTCATTATTTGACGCACGTCTTAGTAGCTATGACTTGAATATCTTCATTGGGTGACATTTTTTTCAACTTACTGTGAAACATCTCCATAATATCATCCGCAAGTTTTTTCAGTCCGCTTTTGATAGTTTTCACGTCATCTGAAATTTAAGTAAAGAGGACTGTGATTAAGTCGTCATTCCGCGGTGCTCGACTCGCTTGAGCTAAATTCGAACAACAAGTGAATATCTGTCATTATCGAACATCTCTGTATCTTTAGCTCACTTTTGATTTTGGTAGCCTCGGTTGGGCCGTCTCCTGAAACAAAAATCAGAATATCATGACAATACTTGACGAATCGAGTGGAACCTGACATGTTGAAGACGGTTTGAACATTCCGTGTAGCATAAAATGTAGAGAATAAAATGGTTCCAAACAAAGAGCATAACGTTCAAAAAACACATTCTATCTACATCGTGTGAATATATGAATATATCAATGAATCTTACCACCTGCAGAACATACGTGCTACAAAATGTTAAGTGTGCTGTTAAATATTTCGAGACACAATACTTGAAAAATTGAATGCTTTCGATATACGTCCATGAGTTCCAGTTTGGCTGTTGGCATTGAAATCAATAATTCAAATATTCTCAGTTTGAATATTGTATCCTTGTTGTATCGAGAATATTTTCCTCCTTGATGCAAAAATATTGCTACGTTTATCTACAGAACAGGTTTTTTTCACCTGTTGATGATGGGTGTGAATAATTGCAATGCTGACGTGGAAGCTATCGAACCACTTGACTCTCAATTAGTTTTTTTTTTTACGTTACTCTCACTTATATGTATGTATTTTCCAGCGTACCCGATTGAAATAAATATAAGTGAGGTTTCATTGTATTGGAAAATAGAACGTTCGTGCATATGCTATTGGTCTGTAACACACGGCTGGCAACACCCACGCACAGCAATGAGGCGACAAGAAGACAGAAGATCTTGTTCATCTTGAAGGTAGCCACTTACTTCGTTAGAAATAGGTTTCTGGTTAGAATTCGTCCGATCCGTCGTATTTATAAACAGAAGGGGGTCTCAGGGGGTCGATAACTTAACGTAGGCGATGAACAAAATATTGGTAACGTATGTCGCGTGTCAAATGACATAAGGACGTAAGCGCCATTATACGACGTTTTGCTGTTTCTAATAGCATAAAGTCGTATAATAAAAGTATAATTTTTTTTTCACGTCAATCGCTCTGAAAACGTTCGAAACGTATCAATTGAAATTACGAGATCGAAAAATGTAAGTGCAAAAGGTCGTAACTTGGGCGGATACGACCTTCTGCTTTTAACTGCGATTTGATTTATCGAATTTTTCGCAACGACATCGATTTCGATTTTTCTTTGCGTTTCACGAGTTTTTACAGCTATTTAGAAAAATCATGAAAAATATAAATAAATCAAAATGGCGCTTATGACCTTCTGCTCTTAACTACCAATATTTTTTATCGAATTTCTTCAAATGGTCGTTCTCTCAATTTATCTTCCCGTTTTACGAGTCAAAATATTCAGGATCGTAGTTTAGCAGTAATAAACTGGTGGTAGGTACAATTGAAATCAGGGATCGAATGTTGAGTATCAAATACGTTTGCCTAACTGGAGGCTAAGGAAATAGATCAATTTATGAAAGCCTCATCGGAATTTGGTTTGTAGCAAACGATAGATCTCAGTATGACAATTATATTTCTAATGGTAGGATTGTTTCCAACTTACTCTGGGCAACCGCGAAAGCAGCATCCGAAATCGCATCGACCCGGATCTTTATTTCGTCGAATTTATCAATAACTTTGGTCACAGCTTCTCTGATCTGATCGCGGGTATCTGGAAATTAAAAGATACCTCAATAATTTAGACAATTTTCAAGTGCTAATTGATGCGCGATATTCTAGATGGGCACAATCGTCTTCAACTCACTTCCGGCTTCCAATTTAGTTTTTGCCTCATGGGCTATCATTCTGGTTTGTACTACCGTGACAGAACCTGAAATTGGAATACAGAGTGTATGATCAAGTCGTCTTCGACTCTCACTCAGTTCTAATAACAGCTGGATGAAAATCAAGCTAGGCTTGATCTATTTTTCGAATGAGTGTTACTTACTCCGGAATCTGGCAGAAATTTCTGATTGTTTTCCTGAAAATAAAATAGGCGTATCATGACAGAGTGGAAATTCACCAATTGACGCATGATATAATGGCAAAAAGTGAAAAAAATAATAAAATAGGAAGAATTAAAATAGAAAATCTCGGTCAATTAGAACAATTCAAGATCACAAAAACATTTTGAAAGGGTAAAAGTCGTCTTCAACTCACCCACGTTACCCCTTCGGATAGAAGCTACAGCGCTTGCGAGATAGGTTCCGGCACGCGTTAAAGTATCTGAAATAGAAATAGAGAGGTCCTGAATATCAAACGGAATGATTTTCCAGAATACGGAGACAAAGATAATTCGAGCGTTTTGGGAGATGTATAAATTGGTCAAGTAACTGTGAGTGTACCACTTATCACTTACCAGCGTCTGAGGCGGTCAGGGAATCGCTATCTGAAAATAAAATAGGTATATCATGACACTGTTGTACTTTGTCAATATTTGACGCATGTCTTAGTAGCTATGACTTGAATATCTTCATTGGGTGACATTGTTTTCAACTTACTGCGGGACATCTCTGTAACATCATCCGCAAGTTTTTGCAGTCCGCTTTTGACAGTTTTCACGTCCTCTGAAATTTAAGTAAAGAGGACTGTGATTAAGTCGTCATTCCGCAGTGCTCGACTCGCTTGAGCTAAATTCGAACAACAAGTGAATATCTGTCATTATCGAAAATCTCTGTATCTTTAAGGGCATGCTGGACTCAGTATTTCCGTATTTAAAAAATGATGAAGCCTGATATGAACGGGGCGGTGTTCAACGGGTTCCTTAGACTGTTTGTCATCAAATTGGTAGCTACATGAACGTGTATGTCACCAAAATCGAGTAGAATAAGGCTTTTTTGTTTCGCGAAGCGTGGGACCGTCACTTGTTTTCACTGATATCACCGACTGCGCATCACAAGGGTGGAAACGAATTATTGAGCGACCTCATAAATATAATTCCACTCACATATATCGCAAAACTTGTTCATTTCACTCAACGATGAAGACGAAAAATTGTTTCAAAAGAAGACTGTAATTCTCGGTATAAAGCAGGGACCGCGGCCATGTTGGATCGTTTCGCCAACCTTCGTCTCGCGGTTCTGCGATTCACGAACCGCCGTTCCTTGTTCAGTGCTATGACAGCTGAGCGGGAATTCAAACGGAAATAATTCGGAATAATAATAGTTATAACGATGCATTATTATTATTATTATTTTTATTATTATTATTATCATTAGAATTATAAGAATAATTTCCGAAATAATAATAATAACAATTATTAAACTAATAATTATTATTATTATCATTGAAAAAAATTGACTCGAACGTGGTGAAATTTGTGAATGACAATGAAAACGTATGGGCCATTTTATTCATTTTTTCTACCAACACTGAAATCCTGTGCAACGCACAGAATAATAAAAATTCCGGATCTTTTGAGAAATTTTCAAGTTTCATCATCAAAAAATTAGACAAGGCAGAGGTATAGAGTCGTATACGCCCTTTATTATTCAATTTTTTTTATCTTGAAAATGTTGTGAAAATCGGA
Source organism: Euura saliciscinereae (assembly GCA_018420115.1). Lineage (NCBI taxonomy): Eukaryota > Metazoa > Arthropoda > Insecta > Hymenoptera > Tenthredinidae > Euura > Euura saliciscinereae. Next base: position 13,565 of record JAFFZH010012686.1, read on the forward strand.
TTTTCGATTTTTCTATGCGTTGCATAGGACAAGAGTATTTGTGAAAAAAATGGCGTATACGACTTTATACCGTTGCCCTGTTATTTTATTTTATTTTTTTTCGCTTTTTGAAAATTTCAAATAAAGAACTGAAATTAGACTTTTTTATGCGTTTCACAGGACTTTAGAGTTTTTGTAATAAAAGAAAAAAAATGGTGCATACGTTTTCATTTTCATTTACAAACTTCACCACTTTCGAGTAATTTTTTTCAATGATAATAATTATTTATAATAATGATTATCATTATCATAATAATAATTGTGATTATTATTTCGGAAATTATTTTTGTAATTCCAATGATAATAATAGTAAAAATAATAATAATAATAATGCATCGTTATAACTATTATTATTCCGAATTACTTCCGTTTGAATTCCCGCTCAGCTGTCATAGCGCTGAACAAGGAACGGCGGTTCGTGAATCGCAGGACCGCGAGACGAAGGTTGGCAAAACGATCCAACATGGCCGCGGTCCCTGCTTTATACCGAGAATTACAGTCTTTTTTTGAAACAATTTTTCGTCTTCATCGTTGAGTGAAATGAACAAGTTTTGCGATATATGTGAGTGGAATTATATTTATGAGGTCGCTCAATAATTCGTTTCCACCCTTGTGATGCGTAGTCGGTGATATCAGTGAAAACAAGTGACGGTCCCACGCTTCGCGAAATAAAGAAGCTTTATTTTACTCGATTTTGGTGAGATACACGTTTATGCAGCTACCAATTTGATTACAAAGCGCCCATTGAACCCCCCCCCCCCCCCCCCCGTTCATATCAGGCTTCATCATTTTTTAAATACGGAAATACTGAGTCCAGCATGCCCTTAACTCACCGTTGATGGCAGCCTGGGTGAGCTCGACTCCTGAAATAAAAATCAGGATATCATGCCATACTTGACGAATCGAGTGGAACCTGACATGTTGAAAATGGTTTGAACATTCCGTGTAGCATAAAATGTAGAGAATAAAATGGTTCCAAACCAAGAGCAGAACGTTATAAATTCGAACAACAAGTGAATATCTGTCATTTTCGAAAATCTCTGTATCTTTAACTTACTGTTGGTGCTGGAACCCGCGCCTGAGTCTAATCCTGAAACAAAAATCAGGATATCATGACAATACTTGACGAATCGAGTGGAACCTGACATGTTGAAAATGGTTTGAACATTCCGTGTAGCATAAAATGTATAGGATAAAATGGTTCCAAACAAAGAGCATTACGTTCAAAAAACACATCTTATCTATATCGTGACGACGTACGTATAGTTTTTATTTTTAACGATTCAATGAATCTTACTCCCTGCAGAATATACGTGCTACGAAATGTTAAGTGTGCTGTTAAATATTTCGTGACACAACACTTCAAAAGTTGATTGCTCTTGATATAGATGAGTTCGACGAATGGTCGATTTTCCACTTCGGTACCATTTTACGGTTTTAAATTTTACTTTCTGTGATACGAAAATGTAGGCCTAACAAAATGAGTATGCTGTTAAATATGATATACCCTCGATCCGCGGACGCGGATTAAGCATAAATAAACACATCCCTTTGCCCAGGGTACCGTTACCCTAGACTAGCCAGCGTGGCTAGTCGCCCCACACACCCGTGTTCGCCTACGTGCCACGTCAGCCAAGTCAGGTACAGCTGCAGGGGTTTTCCCAAAAACCACGAATCCTCCCTGACTT
>JAFFZH010012688.1:0-14665 GCA_018420115.1 Euura saliciscinereae
GTTTTTTTGCGCGCATTTGAAGGCCTTGAAATTTGTTTGATGATATTTTTCTATTTTTTCCCTAAATTTCTTTTCTCGGACTAGAATAAGTGTACGCAACAAATCTTAGACCCTTGCGATGTAAAAAAAAAACTCGGGGAATCCCCGATCTTTGAGTATCACCTCTTTCGTCATCGTCGATGTACCGCAAGGCTTTCAGTACTCCGACCTTGTTAGTGTACTCTGGATAGAGAGAAAGGCTCTCATGACTGAGTCTGAAGCTGAGTCTCTCCCTGGTCGCCTCCATTTCTTTCCTCTTAAAAACGGCTTCAAATTGTTCCTCAAGATTAGCTATATGAGTGCAAGTTATGCTATCTAGTTTCTTCCTGAGGTTCTCGAGGTACCGAATCCTCGGGGCGAGCGAGGAATCGTTCAATTTCAATTCGACAAACGGTTCTATGGTCTCTGAACTGGCGACCGCGTCCAGCGAGATTGTGATCAGTTCCTGAATCGCGGTTTGGCAAGTTTTTCCCGGAGGGTCGTTCCTGAATCTGGGAATCTGTCGTTTCTCCCAGTCGCTGATGACCAGTTGAAAATCTACCTTGACGCTGATTTTAGTTATCTCAAGAATGTCGGAAGCTGATATAGTCAGTATCTCGTGGCCCGCGACCCCCTCGGGCACGAAAAGCTCCTTTTTGCTGAACCCTATGATCTTGTACCAGTTGTCAGATTTATCTTCTTTCTTCGGTTCCTCCGTCTTCTTTCTAACTTCGATGTTTATCTCCTCGCTGGTCTCGGAAGGCTTGATATTCGTCAGGACTAAGACTCTGTACAGAGTATCCTGCCTCCGTTGGACAGTCGCCAGGAGGATAGCGAGCTTGTTGTAATGCTCTCTGTGCGATACCAGCAGTATTCTTCCCTGTGTGAGGTGCTTCGCCGCCTTCTTAGTGTCTAGAAGATGAGGTCTGAGCTTGACCCACTCCTCCAGGTACTCGGTGGCCGTGGAATAGAAGCCGCAGAGTTGTTTCTGGGACTCTGTGAGCTCCGAGGATCCCGCGAGCTGTTTTTCAACCGCCTGTAGCTCCGCCTTGTACTTTTTTTCATGCGCGATAAGGGCGACCTCCTTAAACGACCTCCGCATCATTCCCTCGATAGTAACGGACTCCGTGACCCTCCTGAGGTTCAGTATCATCGAATAGGTCATCCTGAACTGGGACTCTAGCTTCTGCGGTTTTCCCAGCATCATATTCTGCAGGATTATCGCGTCCGGTACTTCCGTCTTGCAGAGGATTATCACAGTCCCTGTGTCGTCGAGACCTCGCCTTCCCGCTCTCCCCGCCATCTGGATATACTCGGCGGGGTGAAGCGTCCGGGACTCAGTTCCGTCGAATTTCCTTATCGAATCAAAGACTACGGTTCTAGCGGGCATGTTTACGCCCATTGCGAAGGTCTCGGTGGCGAATAGGAGCTTGACGACCCCCCTCTGGAACAAAAGCTCGACTATTTCTTTGAGAAATGGTAAAATTCCGCTGTGATGAACCCCGATTCCGCTTTCGAGTAGCTGTTGCATGTTTCTGATCTGCGGTAGCTCCCGGTCTGGTTCTTTGAGCCGCGTTATGCACTGTTGGAAGAATTTCCTGATGTGACTTTTCTCAGTGGCCGTTGTCAGGTCGACGGATCTGAGAGCGTCGGCGTTTTTGTCGCATCGGTTACGCGAAAGAGTGAAAGCCACAACGGGAAGCTTGTTCTGCGGATAGAAGATAAATGTAATTTATCATAATTTGATATCGATTGATTATTCGGATCGAGAAGATAATCAATTTCGGTATACTTCGCGTTTTAGATGATCGATGAAACCGATCCACATTGTTTTTTCCTGGTTCTGATTCAACTGGTATTTTTTTTCCCCTGGATTTTTAGTGCTCGCTGACTTTGCAGCGACGGCTTTTTCCCATCTAGAATTCCATACCGTCGATTAGTTACCATTATTCTATTGAATTATTGAAAGATTTCGATCAATTATTTCCTTCAATAATCGATTAATCGTCGTCTTAGATTCGTTGGGAAATCGATTATTCGATTGATCGACGATTAAGATTGGTTGAAACATCGATTAATCGAATAATTTGTGTTTGAAATCGATGAAAATATCGAAAAATCGATTATTCGACATTTCAGATGCATCGCAAAATCGATTAATCGATGGATCGACGATTAAGATTGGTTGAAACATCGATTAATCGAATAATTTGTGTTTGATATCGATGAAAATCGATTATTCGATTGATCAACGATTTAGATTAATTGAAACATCGATTTTAATCGACTAATTTGTGTTTGATATCGATTAAAATATTTCTTAAATCGATTATTCAACATTTTAGATACATGAAAAAATCGATTAATCGATGGATCGACCATTAAGATCGACGAAAATATCGAAAAATCGATTATTCAACATTTTAGATGCATTAAAAAATCGATTAATCTATCGATATGAGTTTTATATCGACAAAAATATCGAAAAACCCAAGTGAATAACGTTTTCAAATCATTCGAAAATCGATTTATCGATTAATCGACAGTCTGGAATAATTGAAGTAGTTGAAAAATCGAATAATCGATGGTTTGGAATGATTACAATATTGAAAAACTGAAAAATCGCTGAATCAACGATTTAGAATTTAGAATGACTGAAGAAATCGAAAATCTCGTTTCATCGACGATCTTGATCGATTTCAAAATCGATTAATCGTTTCATCGACGTTTTCAATTGACTGAAAAATCGATAAATCAATTTATCGACGTTTTTACTTGATAAAAAATCGATTATTGGTATAATCGAAGTTTTAGACTAATTTGAAGCTAAAAAAAAACGAATGATTGATCTTTTAGTTTAATTGAAACACTAAAAAATCTAATAATCTTGAAAAAAAAATCAGTCCAGAAGCATCGAATAATCGAACAATTCTAGTTCAACCTCGATATCAAGGTCGAATATCCCTCACCCATCCTTCTTGAACTTGCTATCCGAATCGACGATCAAAAATCTATCGTTTTTGCTCTTCCCTCCGCACCCTGTGTACAAATAATGCTGCAGAGGCACCGGTCGTTTCAGAGTGCTGATCACGTATACCTTACGCTTCTTAGTCCTTCCCACCCAGTCGGCGAACTCCAACGTGTTAGGAACCGTCGCCGACAGCATGACTATGCTCACGTTGGGCGGAAGGAGGATCAAAACTTCCTCCCAGACGTGACCACGCTGTTGAACCAAAACAAATCAGCATCCAGACATCGAGGATTCCCATTCTCTAGCTGAAATCTCTTACGTCTTCGTTATTGATGTAATGAACTTCGTCAAAAATCACGTACTCCAGGTCTCTGACCACCTCCGAGGCGCAGTAGAGCATCGACTGGAGTATTTCCGTGGTCATTATCAGGCACGAGGCGCTCTGGTTTATCTGCAGGTCGCCGGTGATCAGACCAACGCTGTCGAAGGTCTGCTTGAAGTCCCTGTACTTCTGATTGGACAGCGCCTTTATCGGCGAGGTGTAGATCGACCTGGTCATGTGCTTCTGGCTCAGAGCTATCGCGTACTCCGCCACAGTCGTTTTTCCAGCGGACGTGTGCGCCGCGACAAAGACGTTGCAGTTCTCCTCGAGCTTTATTATCGCCTGTTTCTGGAACGTGTCCAACTCGTAAGGATACTTGAAGGCCGGGTCCGGAACCCGCTTCTCAAAGTCTGCGACCGGCACAGAGACGTCGAGGACCTCCGCCCATTCAGTCGACGTTTTCGTGAAGCTCGCTTTTTCCGTTATATTGAGAACAGGCGCCGAGTATTCGGGCTTCGAGTCAACAGCTTTGTCCAGCTCATCGAGCAGCCCGCTTTCCGGGTCTCTGCCTCCGCCAACCTCGACGCCCTCGGTCTTCGGCGCGGAAGACCAGAGGCCGAGGAGATTCTCCTGTTCGTGGACTATGGCCATCAGGTTTATCGTCTCCTTTTCAGCCTCCGGTTCCGGAGTCCCGCGGATTTCCGCGCTGCTCTTGTCTCTCGGAGTCACATTGTCCGAGGCGAATTCGACCCCGGACTTGAAGCCCTTTGCCAGAGTCCTGAGGTTCGTTTCGAAGCTTATTTCCACCGCCGAAGGCGCAGCGACGGGTTCGGGTGCATCAAAGCCTCCTGGCCAGAAGGGAAAGTTGCTGGCGCTGCCTCTAACGCCTTCGGTAGGCGGACCGGGGGCTCGACTCATGGACATTGAGTTTCTTGGAGTCTGGCCGGCACCGCTGACGACGACCTCGGTCAGGTCAGCGATGATCCCGGTGATCGGGTCTCTCTTGAATTTCAGACTCGTACCGACGGGCGCCAGGTCGGAACCGAGCAGGGCGAGGACGTCGGGTTCTCTGGGCCAGTAGCATTGCACCTTTTCCACGCTGTGGATAGGCAGACGTTCGGGACACTCTATGTAGTCTGCGAGGACGCTTTTCACCCCTGGGAGAATCGGCGGAGGTCCGAACGGCAGCTGAAAGACAGTTTCTGTATTTTTGGTTGTGCTTTAAATATTTTTTAGACATTTTAGACCAGGAATTTCTATTGTTGGGGATTTTTTCGGGCTTCTAGGGACCCAAACAACGATATTTGGGGCTTTTAGGTTAGGTTAGATAACCTCAAAACCGAGTAAATACATCGTTTGGAATGTTTTTCGGGCTCTAGGTTAGGTTAGAAACCCTCAAAGGCGAGTAAAAATATTGTTTTTGGTCTTTTTCGGGCTCTTAGGGACATAAACAACGATATTTGGGGCTTTTAGGTTAGGTTAGATAACCTCAAAGGCGATTAAATAGATCGAAACATTGATTATAAAGGGGACTCACGTCGATGAGATAGTCTTTGTGTCTAGTATTCATTTTTCTCGATCGATTTGGCTTCTTTTAACACCGATTTTGCTGTTAGTTTGTTGTTTCTAATTTCCCGAGGTCTGAAATAACTCATATATGCAGATAAATAAATAAAATTTCCCGATTCTCGGTTTTTTTTTTTTTTTTCACGCAATCAGTCAGTCAGACAGGGGTGCCAACTTCAGATTTTGACAGATGCGATCTACTCAATAAAAAAATTCCCTAGGTGAAATAAAATTGCAAATAATCAATTACGTCATAGATACATCATCATGCAGTGATTATCATATCCTAAATCGTATTAATTAGGTCAAAAATCATCAGCTTCAAAGGCTTTTCATCTGTGAAATATGATATTATCGCCTCAAAAATTATAGTAATTTTGATGATAGGTTGGTCACCCTGCTATCTTAGCGTACAGCGTGATAAAACAAGATGGCGGCGGTCTAGCAGCTGTGTATGCATATCGTCGTGAATAACACGAACGCTTTTAATTAGGATAAAAACGGGATAATCGGGTCGGATTTTCTGACTCTGAGGTCAAAAACCGTAAAGATGAATTATTTGGGATTATTGTCGGCCTTTTCGAGGTATTTTGCACAACATTTAACACCGTATATCGACTGTTTTATACTGATAACAAATTTACGCTATATTCGAACATAACCTAGAAGAAAAAAAGTGTTTTTTGCGATAGAATATTAATATGGACAATTTTTTAGCGGTTTTTGAATCAAAATATCCCCAAAAATTCTAGATAAGGGTAGAATTATTCATTTTTCAACATTTTCTAACCTAAAAGTACCTAAAATCTAGAATCTGCGATAAATTCTAACCTAAAATTGTACAATGAATGATTTTCTACTGATTTTGATCATTTCTACGACATTTTCTAACCTAAATACACAGATTTATCCTCATTCTCGTCGATTTGATGATAAATCCTAACCTGAAAATCCCCTAAAACACTAAAATTCGGTAAAAATTGCAGGCTATCAACGAGCGTAGGTCAAATATCCGTTAGAAATATCTCAACAAATATGAACCCGCTGTGTTTCCGAGCTACAAACGTCCTTCTGTGAGTGTAACGAGCCTAATTCCCCGATTCCACCAGAAAATAAACAATAATCAACAAATCTCTAAATCCTCAGAGCCGAGCCGTTGAAAAAGAAGAAAAAACTAGACCCGGCGATCGTTAAGGCGAGAGAAGAGAAGCGTAGAAAAAGGCTAGAGAAACAAATACGAAGGCTGGAGAAAAACGCGATGCAATTGAAACCGATAGAAGAGTGCGAAGTTCCGTTGAAACTGATCGACGAAAGAGAGTGAGAATCTTGCTCCGTCCTCCGAGCCAACGGAGACGGAATCGACTCAAGTTTGTTTTCGGTACATTTGCAGAAGGAGATTGAGGAAGACGCCGCCTCCGTCGGTTGAGACGATAGAGGAAAGAGCAGCGTTGAGGAATGCGTGGGCAACGTACAAGAACAAACAGCATTTAGCAACGGCTCAAATGATCGATAGAGTAATCGGAGCGCAGCAGAGGGCGCTCGACGAGCTCAGGATGGAGTCGGAGGATCTCTATCTGGAAGCCATACAAGTAATTTTGTAGGAATTTCGGTATAAATTGAAAAGTAATTTTTGTCATGCATCCACTTCCGCAGCCGGACCTGACTCTGGTCCCGTACGCCTCGAAGGGGCCGAGCTCGACCCCTCCGATCGAAAACTACGCGAGTCCCGACGGAGAGTACATCGACGTATCGAAGACCTGGAACTGAGGCGTTGGGTGAAGAGAAAAGCTAGTAATAAATTGTATAATAAAAGAGAAATTCTTACGATACAACGTTTATTATCATTCAGGTATAAAACTAGCAAAAAAAATATTAAAACACGAATTGAGAAAAGAAATAATAAATAATAGACGGCACAATAGTCATCCGACGATACACAGAATTTCGCGATATTTTTAACCAGAGACCGAAGCTCCGTCCCAATTTATCACAGCGACAATGATAATAATCTAGAGGAATACAAAGAGTTCTACAGCTAAGACTTAATCGTAACGACTTAGAGGGCACGCACATACATACAAGATACAAAAGTTATAAAAAAATCCACTTATTCGATTCGATTAGGTCAGAATTCAGTCGAATTTAAGCTCCCTTTTGCACATCGGACATTTATCGCTGCTCTTTAGACACTGTCTGAGACAGTCCGCGTGGAATATATGATGACAAGGCGTCACTCTGGCTTTGACCATCGGGCAGAGACAGACGGCGCAGACGTCGTCGAACCTCTCGATCTCCTCAATGGTAGCTTTTCTGTAACGGTTCAGTATTTCCCGTTCGTGTCTGAGCACGGAAACAGAGTTCAACAGCATCTCCTTGGACCGGAGATAGACGTTTAGGTACGCCGCGAACAAGAGAAACTCCCAGGAGGCACTGGGAAGCAGGATCAGAGTGAAGAGCGATGATATTGATACTGTGAAACAGCGCAGGATCACGGGCGCGTATAAATTCTCGATGTTCTCCAATGCGTCCAACTCTAGGTAACTCAGGATGCTTGGGAACATCTCGACGAATACCTTCTCCGTTGATGCGTAGTACGCCCAGGTCACTATCGTATACGTCGCGGAGGGCCTGGAAAAAATTTGAAACTTGAAACTTTTCGACATTTTTTGTTCAAAACTTTAAACATTTGAACATTTTTTCATTTTAGACTTGAGACTTTTGAACATTTTTCATCTAAAACTTGATTTTTTTGAACATTTTTTTATTCAAAACTTGAAATTCTTGAACATGTTTAATTTTAAACTTGAAACTTTAGAACATGTTCCATTTAAAACTTGAAAAATTTGAACATTTTTCGTTCAAAACTTGAATCTTTTGAACATTTTTTATTTAAAACTTGAAATCTGAATATTTTCTGTTCAAAACTTGAATCTTTTGAACATTTTTTTCTACTTACTTGTAATGTTGAAGTCCCTGTTCGAGTCCGAATACGAGTAGCATGAAGATGAGGGTAACTAGGAAGGTGACCGCCTTGGTCCACTCGAGGACGATCTTGGTAGTGGACATGGCCAAGTGTTTGATCCGTGATTTTTCGGTCAATGTGACATAGGGCGACCAATCCTCCTTCTCGACTAGTTCCTTGATGTAGCTAACGCAGTATGCGATCACGTTGTAGAACATCAACGAGTAGAGACAAGTCATTCTCTCCTGAGGTACCAGCACCTTGTCCGCCAGTGTCAGGAACACTATCTGATTGAGCATCACGGACAAGTTGCTCATCCTTGTGAACATGTTCTCAGCGTTGTCCAGAGGACGGTATAAACGACGAGCCAACACCCCCAGAGGCTTCCATAGCTTTTTTACTCCACCTGTTGTTATAATTCGTTTAGAAAAGACGAGTATTTTAATTGAAAGGAAAAATAAGGGAAGAGTTCGTCAAGTATAGCTGACGCTATAATTATTCGATAATTATGGAAGAGATGAAGAGTGTATTTTTTTCATTTTCTTCTTAATTTAGCGATTATAACACAATTTGCATGTTAATTCGGTACGTCAATCAACCATCGAATCGTTCAAGGATGTTACCGTCTCACACCCACGGGATTGAATACGGTATTATCATAATTTATTTTCTGTTAAACCGACCAAAATCTCGAAGAGTATAAAACCCGGGGTTGTTCAATCGGGGATACACTTCTTCGGCGATATCAGCAACCTCAACTACCCTATCCACACTCCGAACACTCAAGGTATGTGAATCTACATTTCAATGAGACATTGACCAATAACTTCCGATCTAAGGATCCGATTTGAACGAAATTTGGTTTCCTAGTGTCTCGAACAGTCTATAGACAAGGTTCCAAATTACGTTGAGATCGACTCACGCGTTCAGAAACGGCAGCGAGAAATCGAGTTTTGGAAAATGCAACCATATCTCAGAGACGGACAGCCCGTTTCGCACAAAATTTGGACAGTCTCTAGTCTTAATAGTAACGAACCACGTGTGCAAATTTCAAATCATTCGAACCATATACTTCGGAGATATAGTACTTCAAAATTTTTACAGTTTTCTCGTCAAAAGGCAGTGGAAAATTGATATCTAATGAAAGTATCGATATCTCAGAGACTGATGGTCGGATTTGTACGAAATTCGGACAGTCCAGGCTCTCAAAAGTAACGAATATTGTGTGTAAATTTCGAATCAATCGGTCAACAAACTTCCAAGATATGGCAGTTTGAAATTTTGCAACGATTTTATCATCGTAAAGGCAGTGGAAAATCCATATCTCATGAAAGTATCGATATCTCAGAGACTGATAGTCCGATTTGCACGAAATTTGGACAGTCTAGGCTCTCGAAAGTAACGAACGTTTTGTCCAAATTTTGAATCAATCGGTCAACAATCTTCCAAGATATGGCAGTTTGAAATTTTGCAACGATTTCTTTCTTCATCACATTCAAAAATCCCAAGGTGTACGTTACCTTTCATCCATTCGATGACCGTCTTGAGAGCTGATACCGGATAACGGTAGTTAACACTGAGAACGAAGGGCAGTACCAGCGCCGAGTATAGCGCCGGTGCTGGTGGAGGTAGTAGCGGCAATGGTCCCCTCGGACAATATGGCAAAAGCAGTATTGCGCTCAGTAGACAAACGCTCTGGGCTGTTCTCTCCTTGTCGATCGTCAACGAATTGGCTCGCACTCTGCCACGGACTCGGGTTATCATACCCATTACTCCTGAAACAAGCATTAAATCTATAATAAAGTCATTGAAAAACGTCGTTTCCCGTCTGTTCGACCCCCCCGTAACCTCACAATCGGGACTGACCGAGATGCGCGCGCATCATGCACACCAACCACGTGGAAGAGGGGGTTTCAAATTCGTCGAATAGGCGAGGTTCCTCTGTAAATTGATTTCTACTGGCATTTTTCTGTCATTATGAGAGCTTCTAGGGTATAGATTGATCCAACAACAGTGAAAACAATTCATCTATTCAATAAACTCGGCTATTTGACCGCTCTAGCCTCTATTATAGTTGCGCGCGCATCCTGTATACACTGACTAGGAGAGGAAGGATTTGGTCAAATAGGGGAGGTGGCCTCGTCGAATAGGCGAGGTTCTTTTGTAAATTGATTTTCATTTATTACGAAAGCCTTGAGAGTATATATTGATTCAAGTATACAGTAAAAACTTTGTATATTCAATAAACTCGGCTATTTGACCTTTCTTATATAGAGCGTTTTTCGATCATTAGAAGAGTCGGTAAAATAGGAGAGGTAGCATTGTCCCGATTCGGTCGAATAGGCGAGGTCGTGTTCTGAATCAATTTTCTTTCAACTTTAGAGCATTTTTCCTTATCAAATAAATACACTGGTACATATTATTGTTATTGGCAGTGAAAAATAAGTAGAATTTTCTTAGTACCCTCGTGCATCATCGTGGATGTAAACAGGGTTTGAAGATACGCGTTTAAAAGTTTGTATTATAAATATAAATTCAAGACGGTGTAAACAACCAGTTTCTATATCTATTCTAGCAACGTGCGTAGCTCCGAAAGTTTCTCGAGATGTTTTCGGTTTCATGTATTATAATAGGTGATATACATATCCGAGTCACATGCTTTTTCAATTTGCACACGTAGAACGGGATTCAGGATTTACATAGCATTATATTTATTCATGTAGGAGAAAATAAATATATATCTGGGTCGCACAAGATAACACTTGAAAGAATATAAAAATAAAAATCAATATAGTTTATATGCTATACAAAACTATTACGTTGTTTGATGTTTCATTCATAAAGAAGATTTGATGAAGAAGATGATGTATAATTAGTACTTTGATCTTCATATTTGTTGTTTAAAAAATATTGTTTCTCAGAAGATTCAAAAAAACATATTTTTCTTGTCAATTTTTTATGATTGCTGTTTTTTTTCTGTCAATTATCATTCACTATATCTACTAAATCTACTATTTCAAGTATTAGAAAAAATGTTAGAAGTAACACTCGAGTCGAATATTTGAAAAAAAAAAACAGAGAGAAAGAAGATATAAAAAAATCGAGTGGAATTCATTCAACTTTATACACTTTCCTAATTTAGAACAAAGGAAACGCGATATTTGCTCTTATACATGTATGCACTTATTTTTTTTTTTTGCCTTTTACATGTTTATTTCCGTATCCCTTCATATATTTATACTATTCATATTCATATTTTTTCTTGTTTTGTTGTTATGGATCGAAAATTGTAATCCTAAAAATTATAATAACAATATAGCAATGTTTTAATCATGATGATAAACGACCAAAGCGAAACTAATTAGTTATATAGCATAAAAATAATCCAAATAAGACTTTTTATGTTTTTTGTTATTCAAGTATTTCAAGAAAACAAAAGAAGAAACTTAATTACAGTAGATAAACGTTGAGAATCAATTATTTCATATACAGTCATATAATTGAAATCGATAATTGATATTCTCACCTTTTGATAATCGAAGGAGAAGAAACCGTATGATTATTAAGTCTCAGTAATGATTTGCACAAGATCGAATAAATTCAAAAAGAACAAATAATTAATCGCACAGTTTAATAATAAAACACTATTGTTTTTTTTTCTCAAATATTTGCAATTATATCAAAATATATTACAATCGTATACTTCAGTCACGATAAAAAATTCAAACTCGAGTTCAAAGACACGTCCGAGTTACTTGGCTCACAGTTTGATACTGATGAAAATTAGTGAACGAGAGTCTTCGTGGCCTGTATAGAAATGCAAATTTCATACAAAATAACCAGACCTGGGTGGGGGCGGGATGAAGGACTGACGAAATACTCCGAATAACAGAGAAACGCTGTATATACATCATACATAGAGATTTTTAATTCTGGCAAATATTTAGATGTGCGAGAAGTCGAGAATACCAATACTGCGATATTTATACGCGCACGTTATACAACGTGACTCCGCCAGCGTCCCTCCCTCCGCCTCCCGTCGGGCGCTCGGCTGCACTCGGCACTCGGAGGGCGGGGCGAGGGAGGGGGAGGAGCGGCGCGCGAAGAGAGTCACGCTGTATAGAAACACGACCAACGCAAATCTCCGGGCGATATTATAAATAGAATTTATATTTTACACTGCGGAGTCAATATACCGTCTCTCTCCCTCTGTTCTTGCTGAGAATTTGTTGAACGAGAAAGCTATAATAAAACCGTATCCGTACATAGTCAGACCGCTGCAGGCATTATATGCGTGTGAAAATGTGTCATGTGGTCATAAACGCGAATGAAAATTCTTGGAATGAATATTTATTTCAGGGGTTTCGCGATTTATCTATCATATAGAGAAAATAAATATAACACTGTACAATATATAGGAAAACAGGATTTTCATTCATAATTATTTTAAGAACGTTGACTAAACGAGCTTATTTCTACTATACGATACTAAAACGCGTCATATCCTACTCGTATTTTTCTCTCGATGTTTTGGAACGCCTTCTTATTTATATTTGTTAATATAAAAAAGAAAAAAAAAAGAAGTCTTCGTATACTATAACAGAATTATATTGTGAGAATTTAAAGATCGTCGATGATTCGTTTTTTTTGTTTTGTTATTCTTATATATTGTTTGTTAAGAAATGCGTATATAATAATAATAAAGAAAGTAAATAAAGATAAAAGAAAATGAGAAATATATATGAGTAAATAAAGAAAACGAAAACATGCGTATTTGAATGTTTATTTTCAAAAACAATCTTTGTACTATAGTGTAAAATATCTCGAAACAATATTTACAGAATTTTAGGTTCATCGCCAAATGCGTCGAATCTCTTCATTCGATGTAAATTTAGGAATTGTCATAGTAATTTATACATATGTATATGTATAGATATATGTATATTTGCACTTGCGTAGTTTTAGACTCGGGCAGCAACAATAACAAACGATTATCACTGACGTATCCAGCTATCGAAATATTATATGAAACTTTCATATCAAAATTGAAGGAAAACGGGAAATAAAATAAAAAATGAGAAGGAAATTTTTCAAAAATTATAATATACCGTGAACAATTTATTTCTATTCTGTGTACATAATTGTGTAATTATTTGATTTCAGATTGTTCGATACATACAGGATCAAAAAACAACAGAACAAAATATTTTTTAAACAAAACAAAAATTCCCCCCCTAAAAACATGAAAAGCTCACAGTTTTTGTCAATTTTCATTATTATCCTCGCTATGATATTCTCGTAAGTATTATTATAATAATAATAATAATAATTATTATCTGTATGAACATAAAATTAAGAAACAATTGATGTACTTTATTTTTTAAGTCGATTTTATCATAATTTTTTGTATAATTAGTCAGTAAAAAAATGTTTTTAAGTATCTAAAGAGTTTCATACGATTCTATGATCGATTAATCGAGACTACATAAATCCTCGATTAATCGATCAGTCGAAATTCAGCGATTAATAATCGATTATACAGGGTAAATTCCTAACGACTCGCGTTGTGTCTGAAGTTGGCTAGAATCGAAAAATGAGCTTTCGGCCACTTTAATTGGTTCACAAATGTCTGAAAGCTTGTTTCACGATTCTAGCCAACTTCAGATCGACGAAGTCATACAAATCGTTCAATTTATTGATTGTTTATCTTCCGATTCATTCGGCCAGATGCGGTTCCTCGTATCAATTTCATAATGCGGATCTTCATCCATCGTGCCCGAAAGACTCGTCGTGCGGAGATCACTGCGACGAGTGTGAATATGGTATCGTAGCATCGCCTAATTGCGGTTTTGCAGTATGCGCACAGGTAATATATGTATATCAATCATAAAATAAATCAACAAGCGCATTTTTTATTTTTTTTAATTCAATTCTCTCCTTTAGTTTCCCTCTCATCAATTTTCTCAGTGCAGACTTTGCGATTAATCGAAGCTGTTAATTTCGATATACACGCAAAGTTTTGAAGTTATACAGCTTTTCCCGCCAATCAGATATCGGCGTGGCCACCCTGAAGTCAGTCATTAAACTCCAAACATCGATTTGATTGGCGGGAAAAAACAGTCACAGACCAGTCTGAAGTTGGCTGGAATCGAGAAACAAACTTTCAAACGTTTCTGAACTCTGAAAGCTCATTTCTCGATCTTAGCTAACTTCGGACTGTTCAGTCATTACGAAGCTCTTCCTTTATGGCGAGTCTACAATAGGCTACCAGCGCGTCTCGTTCGACGCTACATTCTGACGTCACGCAGCAAAATGTGACGGGTGACGTCACAGCGTAGCGTCGAACCTCGCGCATCGGTGACTTATTGTGGACTCACGATTAGATGTGTATCGATTAGTCGACGTATTTTCCGATTATTTCTTCCTTCGACACTGTCTCATCTATCGATTAATCGAACGAATGTTTTTTTCGGTTGTTTTTTTGCAGGGACCTGACCGATATTGCGATGACGAGAATCTTTGTGGCGAGGGATTGACCTGCCAGTGTAACAGTTGTCACGGTTGTAGTACCAGAAAAGTTGCCCATAAATGTTCGACCGCGCGTCCTTGTCTACACGACTCTTCATTGACCACCAATGAGATCAAGCGAATGATTATGAAGCGGATTTTCAACCAGTGGGAGTGAGAGACGGAAATATGTGTATAATAGTATAAACGTTATAATGCTATTATACTATGGATAAATAGATAGACACGCATAGTTAGATACTGTTTTTTTTTTTTTTTTAAATCCATTATAGAACGATGATAATCTCAATTACTTTAC